>JASGAU010348646.1:0-15087 GCA_030220045.1 Australoheros facetus
ACATTACCAAATGATTAAACATGCTAGTATTTTACCCAAAATTGATAATGAATAAAAAAAATTAACACGTTATTCATGTAAGATGTTTTTTAAATCAAAATGATGTGACTTTTTGGGGAGTTTATAGTGATTGGATCAGATTATTGGAGGGGGGGGGTGGCATAATTCCCCAATTCCCCGCAAATTATGCGCTTGACGATAGATAATAACAAATAAAACAGGTTTTTGAATTTTCCAATTAGGGTGACCAAGGCTAAGAATCAGAGTTTCAAATTAATTAAAACTCTTTTTGGGTCGATAAATAAATAATAAGCTGGAGTGGAAGATTGCTGCTACTCCTCCTCCTCGACCTGTGCTTCAAGGATTTGGACAGTTAGTGTGATTCGTGTTGATTCATTTAAACTAACATATTCATCCTGCTGTGACCAGGTATCTCTAAGGCAGATTAAATCAATATGTTGATCAATTATTAAATCATTTACTAACAGGGACATTGATTTTGTCACCATTATAGCTCCATTCAAATTTAGACACCAATCTGCACACGTTATAAAATTAGGTGGACAGCAGATGCAGGTGCATACTTCCCTGTATCTCTTTACATACATCTATACAGTCCTATTGAAGTTGTGTTTCAGGGCATGTAGTCAAGAGTCACTTGCACTCTCTCCGGAGGTTATTTTTCACAGAGTGCATGAAGCCTGTAAATGTCTCATGTGAACAGCAGGAGATAACTGTTGTGCCTTCTTGGTTTTCAAGCCTCTGAAGCCTACCTTTGATTTTCCTCTGCTCTCAGCTTTGCATTGATACCATCTGGCAGGAATGGAGAGCTAGTGAGCAGAAGGAAAGAGGAGAGGAGGGGAATCAGGGAGCACTCTGCTGTCTGATTAATCATGCTAATCAGTGATGAGGGGTTAGAAGTCCATTAACCTGTTCGGAAACGCCGCAGACTGCCATGGATCTGAGGGTGTAGACCCAGAGGAGCAGAAACCACAGATGGAGAAAGTAAAAAAAAAAAAGAAAGATCCAGAGCCACACAGCAGCAGACTCAAGAGTGAAGCACCTGTGTTGACAATGGGATGAGGAGTGTTGACAAAATATGGATTCCGCTGTACTCCTGTGCATCACAAATACCCCCTCAGCCCTCCTACCTATCCCAAGACTGTTACCTAATCAGTGTCTGAATGGTCAACCGTGTCTACAAAACAGAACTGCAAGGAAACAAGGATAAAGGATAATTCCATGCCTGGCCAACATGTGGGCTAATGTTACTAAAATAGCAGCTGAGGTGGTTGGTGTTTTCATTTAAATCATAATGAGCTGTGGAGATTACAGAGCCGGCCCACTTTAATAGTGGTTTCGACTTTTCTCCAAGTCAGAGGCTTTATTTCTCTGTTGCAGCCAGAGGCATCAAGAAAAGAAACAGCAATATTTCAACATACAGACATCATAATTACTTCCAGTACATCTCTGTAAGTGAAAATAATGATTTTTGTCCTTTCTTAATAACAAAAACAGGTCTGTTAACATCTAGAGATTATTGTCTAGGTCAGGGGAAAATTTTTTACCCGAAGCCCATTTGTTGCCGTTCTCATTCAAGCCAGCCAGGAAATTGCAGTTCAAAAGAAGTTAGCTTCCGGTGATGTAAAGTTTTGTCACAGCTATCAGTTCACAGAGAAACAGGTGCTGTTCTCATATTTCAGTTTGATTCTTCTGAAAACACGAGGATGTTGTTTTTGTGACTACTACCAATTATAAAAAGTAAAGCTGGAAAAGATCATGAAAGCTATGTTCTGTTTTTTTTCCCCTTCCTTGACACAAAAGCAGTCCCACCAATCATACAGTGGGGGAGTTTTGCCTTCACACTGCCATAGAGTTCTTTCATCAGGGGATATGCCACGGATTTTGGGGGGGGGCTGAATAAAAACCTCGGAAGTGTAAAAGAGGGCTGAGAAAAGAAGCTAATGCAACATTTATTCAAATATCCCTCGAGTCACAAAATGTGGATTAAAACGGAAAAAAAACCCATCACCAAATACAATGTTAGTATTATCGTGGAAATTTTTAGAAAGCTCAGTATTTGTAAACAATACTCTCCTGCAGTCAGGACCCAGATTATTACGTTTTCTCAAGTCTGAAGCCTTTAAGCAATAAAAACTATCCAGCTTCTCTTGTTGGTATCAAGGAAGGTATGTTGGTATCATGAAGCACCTCTGCCTTTGGCTCTGTTGATTCCAGCTTTAGAAGAATTTATTTGTTTGTGCTCACAGAAACAGCAGAGGAAACTGGAGGGGAAGGTCACACACTGTAAACGCAGACTGCTGACCAGTAATTCTGTGGGGACACAAATTCAGACATTTGAGCCAGTCTTTCCCTCCGTCTGTCTTTATTTCACTTAGTGTCTGCGGGTAGGTGTAGCAACATGCATAGCCTGTAAATATCTACTCCACAGATGATGGATTTTTCAGGCTGGATGAACAGTTTTGAAAATAAAGCACAGCCATTGCTGTTTTTACCAATAATGTCAACATCAGCTCCCCGAGCCTGCTTTGCATTTATGCTCCTCAAGTATACAATACAAGCAGATGATTATTCTGCAGGATGGCTTCAATTAAGTCATTTTATAATGTACAGTGCCGTGAAAAAGTATTTGATCCCTTCTTGATTTCCTACTTTTCAACATATTTGTCACACTTAAATGTTTCAGATCAGCAAACAAACTTTGATATGAGACAAATGCCACCCAAGTCAATTTTAAAAATGCTGTTTTTAAATTATGATTTTTATTTATTAAGATCAAAAACGTTATTGACATCTACCTGGCACTATGCGAAAAAGAGCAAATCAACATTTAATCTCCTTTAGCTTGATTTTAGCTTGATTTTTGGCCCCATCTACTTACACCATCTACTAAACATCTTGGATAACTTAGTTCTTAAGAATAAAAGAAAAAAGCATGTAGCAATATCTTTTTTTTTTTGTATGATTTGCAAATTTAGTAGCACAAAAGAAGGTGCCTAGCCCATTTAAACCAGAACTTAAGAGCGAACTTGATGTGGGGAACTTTTCAGAGGAATTCTGCAGGAATTCTGTGTTTTGCAAGGAAAATTATATAGAAATATTACTGTTTAACTTAACAGTAATAACAATTTTGGCTTTTTGTGTGATTTGGGATAACACACATTCATTCATTCATTACATTTTTTTAATTTTGTAATTTTATTGATATGTTAAAAGATATCAGTAGAATCTAAAAAAAACCCAACAACAAAACCATGTGAAATTACAGCTCTTACAGTCTTAAACTGTTATGTTAAGGAACTTAATCACTTGTGTGATGATCATGTTTTACAAAAAGTGGAAACGTAAAATATAAAATATATTAATGTTTGGTGCAAGACTTGCCAATTTTCCAAGACCAAGACAAGTAATCATAATAAAAAAGATGTGTTATGTATTCTGTTCTTTGCAAACAGCTGGCATTTTAAATCTGCACACTATTATTTATTCATCCCGGTGGGGAAATTTGTCTTATTTAGAAGCAATCTGAGGCCACAGTACAGCACCAGGGGACCAACTCTAGTTCTGAGTGCTTTGGTCAAGAGTATCTTTAGTAGTGTTTCTCCTACCTTCAGTTGCATTTTTTTTATTATTATTATTATTTAAAAGGGGAACAGGGAGAATACAAAGTGCCAGGGTTAAGACTTCAAACCAGGACCTCAGGGGACACTTAGATTTAGATTTAGATTCGGTTTACTTCTCTCAAGCAGAGCTAAACCTCATTTCAATGAATACACAGGTTTTATTTTGTTTGTATAGAGTGTGCTTCCGTTTTGTAAATTCAGAGATTTCCCATAGCTGTGCCATTGAGATCCTATCACCAAGCTCTGGAAGCATGCTTTCCACTTCTGTTCCTTTGATAAGACACTAAACATCTCACAATACAAACAGTCTTTATATTGGTGCAGATGAAGAGAGGCTTTCCAGTGACTCATTTGTGCATGCTATGAATAGAATACCCTGTCTCTGAACCTACCGCAGTAAAGATCTGTTTCTAGATGTAACAAAAGCCTCACAGTACAAAAAATACATTAATTAAAGGGAATAAAGATCCCTCTCCTGGTCAATTCTATTTTGTAGACTAATCACTTAGTACAGCAGAACAAGTTATTTAGAAATGCCAAAGCTCTATTAAACAGACTTCTTATCTTATCTCTGCAGATCGTAGGAATCCCAGACCACTGTATCCGATTCTTTCCGAACACTGACCTCCCTTGAGGCTGTGCTGGATACTTTGAGCTAAAATAATGGCCAACTTTAATTTGTTTTCTTTTATTTTTTCAGTTTTTCACCCAGCTTTTCCTATTTGTGTGCATGTCCATTTTACAACCAAACACATACTGTATGCATTTCATGCATTCTCTCAATTTTCTAGTCCCTTATATTAATTCTTCAGCAGTGGTCTGCAAAGTCCAAAGAACACATAACATACCACACCAAGGGAGTGCTTAAAGGCAGCTCAGCAGTGCTTAAATAAGAAAAACCTGTAACAAACCCAGCATAGTCAATTTATTACTCAGTACACTGTGTTTCTGGTCCAGACTCGATAGGATGCAGGCCAGGAAATCTGGGCTCGGACGAAGGCTGCTGAACATTGGATCTGTTATTTATCACCATAACCATAAAACATGGAAGCAGATCAGGAAGAAAAAGGGAGGAGGGAGGATGGGAGTAGTCTTGTTAGGAAGAAGCCCATATCTCCATAGGAGTGATTGATGGGGTTGAGGAATTGGTCCTGTCATGGTGCAATTACACCAGTCTGGCAGGATGTGCTTGAAGGACATAGCTGGAGAGTACAGACTATGAGGATGAAGTGATTCATGCTAAAGGGAAAAGTGGCTAAACAAATGATGTTACGGTCTTGACCTTGTAGAAGCGACAAGATATCATCCCTCTTGTTAATTTTAAATGATTCCCTGTCTTGGAGGTCATTTCATACTGCAGAATTGTTCATAGATGGCCATGTGTGATGATTCTAGAAAGTCTTGTGCTGGTTAATTTAGGCCTTCTAAGCTGAATGATTTTTTTTTTCCCTAGCATCATCAGCTGGTGTGTAGCTCTAATATACAGGAGGTGCAAAGCTAATCTATATTCATTAGAAGGGTTTTTAAGCACTGTAGAGCTCTGTCTTTAACATCAGATCCCCTTTTTGTCTGTTTAGCAGTGCTGGTGCACATATGCACAACTTGTATTCTGTCTTTGGTTTCACACTACTCTCACCAATCAGGTAATTGGCTTCATTTGTTGGTTAGCAAAGTCCTGTTATGAGGTTTACTGTCGCTGTGTTGCTGTTTTGAACAGAGAGGCAGGAGGTGAATCTGACATTTGTCAATCACAAAGTGTTAATCAATAATCCTCCTGACACCACTATTGGTGACAATTTTAAAAATGACCTTGATCTTTTATTCATTAATAAACAAACACATAATTTAGCCCAAAGAGTTTAATATAACTACAGCTATTCTAACTGAACAACTCAAGAATCATCACCTGCACCAAGTCCACCGGTCATATTACACCTTCATTGGCTCCCTGTTCACCAACGCATCCAAAACAAGATTGTGCTCCTCACTCTCAAAGCTCTCCATGACTTGGCACCCATATCTCTCAGAGCTCCATCATCCTAACACCCCTTTCCATGCTCCATGCTTCGCCTCAGCTGCTCTCCTGACTGCTGCTCGTTTCAGCCTAAACACCATGAGTGCCAGAGCCTTTAGCTGCACTGAGATTTGTCTTTGTCTTCTCGCTGTCATTTCACCTCCATCAGCTAGACTCTATGACACAGTTTAAATCACAGAATAAAAGTCACCTGTTCACATCAGCATGTCAGCTATAACTATTATGGTTTTATTTATTTTACACTCACAAATTCCACAATTTTAAATCTCTTAATATTGTTTTTATTTCATGTTGTAAGGTAACCATGAGTATTTTGAAAGGTATCATTATTATTATTATTATTATTATTATTTTTAACTCTAGCTGCACTTCTACTGCACAATGACACTCATTAACCATTTATTTAATATCTTATGTAATGTGGTTATAATCATTGAATATAATATTGATTCAGTATTTCTCTAAATGAAGCAACAAAATTAAAACTTACTTTTACTTCTGAAATCGGTATAATTTTCTGATGTATCACTTAGATGCATAAACTACACTGCAAAGAGTTTATGACGTGTTGTTTCAGCTGGGTTTAGCATATCAGCATGCCAAAAAATTTGCAAATTACCATTAAAATAAAGTTAAAGCTGATAGTGATGCCTCCGTTTTTGCAGATATTATATTTAGTCACAAAAGGTCATTTAAAAAAAAAAAAAAGGCCAGACCATGATGTTAGATGAGAAGGCAAAGGAAGAATGCTAGGAGTTCAACATATGAAATATTCATATGGAATATGAAACAGCTGCTAAGGTACTTCACTCAAGTTATGAAGAAACCAATCAATAAAGATCGGTACCCCTATAACTCCCTCTGCAGCTACTAAACTGCAACTATATTTGCTATATGTCAGTGTATCAACTTCAGGGTGCAATTATTTTAGTCGATCAAAAATAAAAGGAAATGTTTTCATCTGCATCTCTCTGCACTCTCCTCACATTTTGGAAAGCTTTTAATCTGAGGCTGTGTCAATGTTTACACTAGTTTTGGCACAGCAAATAATACCATCATGAAATGTAACATAAAAGCCTTCATGATGTGATTAGGCCGAACTGAATCACACTGTGTAGG
This sequence comes from Australoheros facetus, assembly GCA_030220045.1. Taxonomy (NCBI): domain Eukaryota; kingdom Metazoa; phylum Chordata; class Actinopteri; order Cichliformes; family Cichlidae; genus Australoheros; species Australoheros facetus. The sequence continues at coordinate 6,799 of JASGAU010348646.1, forward strand.
CTATATGAGTTGGAAAGAGGGAGAGGTATTATCTGTAATCTCGTGCTTTCATTACTTGCCTAGTGGTTTGCAACTTTCCCAATACTCTGTAAACTCGCTGTTGATCTCATCAGCAGTGGCCAAAAGAGACAGCTAGCCCTGCTGACTTTGAAAAAGCACACTCAGCAGTTCTGCATGGACAACAATGTGGCAAGTGACTGTGAGATGATCATTTCCCCCCAAGTGATTTGGTGAGTTTGTGGTGGATTTACAATATCCTGACTTACCTTCAAGTCTGCTCAATACTTGGCATTTCTCACTCTCTCGCTTTCTTCTGTCTTTTCTTTTTTCAATTCCCTCTCCTCAAGCTTTACTTGTTCTCTCATGCAAGCCAAATTTTTTGTTTAAACAAGCAGATTTGGTGTCAGGATCAGCATCTGTGTCCTGGTCTCAGGTGACCTCTATTCTAGATAATCTTTGTCAGTAGAAGAAGGATAAATAAGTAAATAAAAAATTGATAAATATCCAAAGCCCTAATCTAATAAACTTTGAAAGTGCAGTGATGTTTCAGGGCATATCATCTTTTGTCAGTGGTGCCACATCCTAGAAGATTACCTAAATTGATTTGGGCATGAGGGAAACACAAATTTGATGAAGCATTGAATTTGTTGTGCATTCGGATACACTCCAACAAAGCAATCAAAAGTTCAGCAGAACCAACACACTACCATCCATTCACTCTCACACTCACAAATATGGGCCTATAGGATCACCGATTAACCTAAACCCATGCAAGTCTTTGGACTGTGGGAGGAAGCCATAGTGCCCGGAGAGAACCCATGCAGGCACAGGGAGAACATGCAAACTCCACACATAAAGGCCACAGAATTTATTCAAAACGAGGACCTTCTTTCTGTGAGGAGACAGGGCTAACCACTGCATCACCTTGCCACCCAGCTCTTTAACATTAATAACAAAACTCTTTTACTCCCTGGCTTGTCCCTAAGATATCCATCAGTTTTAGTAGTTTTTAGTGTTATTTTCATCTGCCTTCTGTGCTTTCCTTTGTTTTCTGTGTTATTTGGCATTTCAGTTACTCGTCCTGTGCACTCTGCCTCTCACCCTATGACAGATGGGATAGGCTCCAGCCCCCCACGACCCTGAACAGGATAAGCGGCAGAGAATGGATGGATGGATGGATGGATGGATGGATGGATGGACTGGTCAGATTATTTTGTACCATTTTTAGTGTTCCTTGTGTTGCTTCCTTGCCTTCCTCTTGTGTGTCGGCTTCTTTGTGTTTGAACTTCTTGATTGTTTCTTGGACTTTGCCTTGTGCCTGATCCTCGTTTGAATTTGTGTGCCTCTGCTTGCCTTCTTGTCTATGATTTCTGCCTTTTTCTGGATTAAATTTTTGGACATTTATTCTGTATTCTGGTTTCCTGCATTACTCCCATGATTGTTATACCTCAACTACTGGTCATGTAGGCTAACTTTCCCACACAATCCATCCTGTAGTTTTCCTGGGTGAGCATAGTCTCCAACAGCTCTGGGACACGTTTAGAGAGTTTAAGAAATTACTCTTTTTGAACGAGAATACAAAAGTTCTCCGATGTATATTTTAAAATGTTTAACACATTTTTCAATATAGATTTCAATGGTACTTTCACTCCATTTTGTTAATCATAATAGGCCATTTAATGAGGTAGTTATTGCTTGCTGTCTAGGAATCACTGAAACCTTACACAACATTTAATAAGTTGCAGACTACCAGCTGAAGAAACTGCTGTACTACAAGTGTTTCAAGTCATTCTCAAATAGGAGGAACATTACTATGCAAATGGAAAAATGGATCTAGTGTGGGTTTTTGCTCCTACATGAAAATGTACAGTAATTTGCATGAGTAATGCCCTTGACAGCTTCCTAAATGAGACACAAAACGGTGTTCTGTTTAACACGGTGCATATCCTGTAGTATTTTAATGTACATTATGCTTGATTTATGGGAGGTTATCTTGACAAAATGAGGATTAATTAGAAATAATTAAAGTTAATTTAGTAAAAATAAACAAATAAATAAAACCACAGCAAAAAAGATTTTCTTCAGGAGTTCTTTTTACCAGCTGAGCTAGCTATTTTGCAAAATAGCTTTTTTTTTTCCCCTCTCAGAATTATCTACAAATCCAAGCAAGAGCTTCCATGCATTGTGATTCCGGCAAAGCATAGAATAGGCCAACAAGTCACACGTATGAATTAGTTTAAGACAGCAGTCTGCAATGAAGGACAGTTACTGCTCTGCTCTATGGCTCAATAGATTTTGGCATTAATATGCAACACTCTTTTAACTTTCATTATTAACCTCTGGGCAAGACCAGTGTGTGGATGACACATAAGAAAGAAAAGAGACCCCATCACCCATGTTGAGCTTGAGTGAGAAAATTCAATAGTGAGCTTAGGAAATGAAAAGAGCAGTTTGATAAGAGAAAATGACTAGAAATGATTATTTTTTTTCTATCCCTTATTGTGAGCTGTCTCTATGAAAGGCCACGAGTGTCTGTCACGAGTGATTCTGTTTTCATAGAGTGGTCTAATCCAGGCTCTCCATACTGTCAGGTCCACTGCCTCTCATTGTGTTCACTGCCTATCTGATTATCTGCAGCATTGCAAGTAGCCAGAATCACATTGCCTCATTGTTACGGGTATAATACATTTCGGCCAGATCTGAGCTTTTCAGAACCATGACGATGAACTACTTTGAATGAGTTCACCACCACATCCGTAGAGGACTGTAATGACATTCATAACCTCTCTCTGTCCCCTACAGCACCCACTCATCATATTTACCTTTGGGCTGTTAGTCTTAAAGGACCTTGGCTTTCTTGGTTGGTAGAAACTGTTGGTGTGGACACTTTGGCGTATACTATCTCAAAATCTGAAATGTGATACAACAATTATTGTGAAGATCTGATTTTTCTAAAAAATAAAAATAAAATGTGAATGAAACAGTTGCTGAGCACAGTTGCAGAAACACCATCTGCTGCTGTTTTTCCATGGCAAGTTGATTGACATTTAAGGGCTGTAATTACAAAGAGATGTGCTGTCTACGGTCGGCTGTGGACACTGATAGTTTTGCTAAGAGTAACACAAACGCCCTCAAATGCTTCAATCCTGAATTCCATTTGCTTAGTGTTGTAAATGTCTCACAAAGAAATGAGAAGGTCAGAAAATGGCATGCATAAAATGTAACACGTGTAACAAAGCACACAAGATGTCCCAAAAATGCGCTTGCTATGGTTTAAAAGTCAGGTTCACATTGGTTAATAATTCAGAGATAGTCACCTACCAATAATGCAAAAAATCTGAAACTGCAACAGCATGTCAACTATCCTCTCATCAAGAAGATAGTGGAGATATTAAAAAATAAAAACCCCAAGGGGAGTGGCTTGAACAATGGACAGTTTTAGGCCAGTGTCTCACGGGGCTGTTGATGGTATATTTAAAGTTGAAAGTTAGCTGTATTTTTATTGTTACTGCACTCATCTTTGATTGCGGATTGCAAGGTTGATGCATTTTTATGGCCGAGTGTTAAGTTTAGCCAACAACGAGCCATCATGGCTGAAGCTGCTGTGGAGATTAAAGACCTCTGGCCAGTCTTCATGCTCAGTGCGTGTTAATATTAAATCAAACAGTGTTTGATGCATGAAATGAGGGCTGTGCAACTAAAGAACTGATTTTAATGCCTTGCCATACTGTTTGCACTACAGTATTTAAGAAGAAACCTTTTAGACAAAAACAAGTACCTTTAAACTTTAAATATCCTCCAGCTTAAATGTTGGCCTACTTAATTCTAGTATTTTTGAGTGAACAGGAATGAGGGTCACAGGGAATATCATATACATAAGGTCCCAGATACACAGGCCTAGAGACCAGTTGGTGACCCCCTGCCAACCTCTGGTTTTTTAAGTAAAAATGTGTCCTCCCAACTGGTTAACTAGCAGTTGCTGGTTGAAATTAATCAAAAACAGGGCACTACACCAAAAACCTCTGTATTATTGTAGACTGAAGCCCACAGTGTGCATGAAATATGCCAACTTGTCATTTACTCCGCAAGCTGTGGTGAAACTTGAAGAGGTGCATCAGAAACTAGAAACATTTCCACTACGACCAACACATTTCAAAAGATGCAACATTTACTTTGATGGCAAATGGTCAAGTTTCATTATAGCTCGTATTCCATGCAAACTAGACTATGGCAACCTGCTAGCGACCAAAGGAATCACAAGGATGTTTTCGGTGCAGCACCATGCACCTCTTTGCAATCAATTTTCATGCTAACGACTGCCAGCAGCCTCCAGCAACCACTCATCAACCGGTTGCAGAATACATAGTTTCCCCCAGTGACCTGTGGTTTCCAGATGGTGCCAACCGGTCTCCACATCTGTGTGACTGGGGCCTAAAGAATAAGGGACAGGGCCCCATATTACCCCAAACACTACTGTGTTTGGGGGTCACAAAATATACAGGAGTTCCTTTGAAGAAACTCAGGAGAAACAGGAGTGTTGGCAGGTTACCATTGTTATCACATCAAATGTTTTATCTCAGCAAATCACTTCCTGTATTTTTCCCAGCATTTCTTTATGTGCAAATTGAAAATGCACAGAAAAACCTCCTGGAGATGGCGCCTTTCTGTTGTTTAGAGAGATGACTAATGTTTGCCGTCTTACATGTCAGCATGACAATATCACTGTCTTTTCTGGTGATCACTCAGAAATGTCCAAAACACTGTCTCTCATTTGTCACAAGTTATTGATCACACCCAGAGTTTGGAGTTGTTCTCGTCACCATAACAACCTTGTTATTTAGCCTGATCAGTGCACAATAGGCTCTGCATCAATGGCAGCAAGAACATTAGCCTATTCCACAATCAGCCCAATCACTGTGCAAGCCTCTTATCAGGCTGCATGCACTGACAGGGCCTAAAGCACAATCAGATCCATCTCATGAATGAACAAACCCCGACGCTGACTGCCACATTTAATTTGATTGGGTAAACAGTGAATTAATGGGGGCTCACTGGGAGTTAGACTTGTTTAGAACGAATAAGCGTTAGAAAATCTTGTGCAAAGTGTGTTATGAATGATACCTTTGCCCCTTAAAGGCAGTCATTAGCGCACTTAATCATAAATTATTGCTCCTTGGATACCTACTGTAGCAAGTCCTGCTGTGTTAGAACAAAATTTTCTCCCTGGTGCACCTCACAGCCGAGTATGCACTTTTCACAGTATCAGACCTACTTAAAGGACACTGTAACCATTTTACTTTCATCATTTGTCATGCCTAATTTCCCAGAATCTCTTCTGCAAGATTTCAAATTATGTAAATTGAAGTATTTATTTTGCACTCGTTTCATAATTGAGTGGCATCACAGGCTTGCCGGTGTGAAAAACAATCATTCAGCACAGTTCCATAAACCTCTAATATGTGTAGTACAACATTTTAAAGGTGAGGAAAAGCATGTTGGCATAATTATGGAAAGAAAAGTGATTTGAAATGGCCTTTTCATCAAAAGACCAAAATCCCCCGTGTGTGCTTAAAGCCCACAGCTCAGATTTTGTCAAGAGTGGCTGCACCTTTGAAATCAAACTGATGATGTTGCATAGTCTATTTTTCCCCTCAGGATGGGAAACATCAGCATCTCTCCCTAAATATGTATATTTCAAGATGCAATATGCTTTAACAAAAAAAAGTGACATGGGAAGAATTATTTCATCATGATTTCAAAAACTTTTAAAACATCAGTGGTTCCTACCAATTAACGGCCATCACTGAAGTTGCACTTTGTTGTCAGGATGCGCATATTGCTGGGAAATAATTGTCTGTATTAACTGCAATACTGTCAAATGTGTCTTTAAAAAAAAGTAAAAGTTCATTCTCCACATCACCAAAATGTATGATTTTTTTTTTTCTGTAAATAACAAACATGCAGTATGGATCAGATTGTAGCAAAATTGGAGCTATATTTTTACAACCTGGATATTTTATTTTTCTACATACTTCGCTCTTTGATGTCACCTCAGTCTATCTTGATAATTGCTGAGACTTCCTGCTTCCTGTTATGGTTGCTGCTGTGCTTCTGTGGTTGAATTCTTATTCTCTGAATCTTAATTAAAACTTCTTCAGTTTTTCCCTTTTGTGAGCGGAGCGCCATGTTTGGCTGCATATTCATCATGCAGTGTATTGTGGCTGATTGATCAAATCAAAGAAGCTTCCTGTGCACTCCTCTCCAGAACTGCCTGATTGCTGGAGAGTCATTCAAATGCAGCAGCACAGATGAGTTTGTCTTTGTTGCCTTGCAGCTGCCTTCTGATGAAGAGTTTTGGTTAGGATATGTTCCTGTGGCACATTTCTGCTCATGTTTTAGCCCAGGGAAACATTACAACATAAGTGAATCGTCGAAGTAACCTACAGCAACATTAAATGCGTTATTTTTGTCTCGCATTGATCATGATGGTGCTCTAGGCAGTATCTTAAAATAATAATGTACTTGTCTTATCAATACTGCTAATACACTGAAATCATGGTGAGTGTTTACTACAAATTCCCATGTTAAATATCAAAACATCTCTAGTCAGGTGTCTTGATCATTGCTCAGTCATTCTGGGAAACACAAGTGTTTTTGATTGCAATAAAAATAAATAAATCCTTTCCTGCTTTTTCAAGGTGCTTGCATCTTCCTCACACATAAACTGAATCAATTATTTATTGGGTTGTGCTCAGAAAATTAATGAGGCAGTGAAAAGGTGCAAAATAGTAATTAAGCACATTCCTAAAAAAAAAAAAAGAACGAAAAGAAAAAAAGAAATCCCTCCTCGGAAAACTGCTGCTAAGCTGAGCTCACTGCACCTGCACATATGGGTCATAACAAAGAGAGTGGCATCTCCAAACAGCTAAAGGTGCTGTGCTCCGGGCTGGTTTCCAACGTAAGAAACCATCCTGTTTGCTCATGATTTTCCAGGCTGACAGGCTCAATACAGAGCCAATTATTTGAAATTTTGGTAAGTGTGCCTTCTGATGCAGTGCCTTGAAATTTAACCTGGCTGACTCTAACCCAGCCTTTTTTTCATCAGTTGTTAAATCACAAAGTGAGTTAGCAATGGTCATAAATTATTTCACCTCCAAAACTAAAACTTGTGCTTCATGCAAAAGCCTGTATTTATAAATAATAAAAAATAAGTTAGTTCATAAATATCATGTGTCCTGCAATATTAATGCAGTGACACAATTTTGGGGGGGAGAGAGGGTGAATGAATCAGCAGGCCCTCGTCTGGCAGGACTCCAAAATACTGAAATAAATGGCTGCAGTGTGGATGATTCAGCACCCGCAAGTGATAGATCTACACTTTAGCAAGCACCTGTATTATGCAAGTATTTGCATATTATACAGGTTTAAGACCAAAAACATGTAGCCTGGTTTCACATGTGCTACATCAATAAGAAGTTTATAGAACTTTGCTCCCATTTGTTTTCTAGTATCAGCTATTTTCTCAGTAGGGAATAGTAAGGGGTACAGAAGCGAGCTATGCAAGGGTAAAGAGTACTGGCTTTGGAGATGTAGCTATTTATATTTTAACTGCATGCACACAAAGCAGAAATAAATACTTAAATGCAAATTAAAATGCAAAGTTAAAGTACCAGATAATCATAAATTGCCCAGTGTCACAGTTTGGCAGTGTGGCAGGCAGGATGTGGACCCAAATGCAGGACTCCAGAGGCAAACATAAACTCAAAATTTCAGCTTTATTGCTGTTAACTGCAAAAATAAACCAAAACATACACAGAGCTGGGCAGGTACAAACTGGAAACACAGAGCTGAGCAACACAGTACCATGAGGTGGACAACTCGACAAAGGGCAAGGGGAAATGCAGACGATATCCACACACTGGGTATGAAGGAAGAGTGGAGACAGCAGGGGAGAACAGGTGAACAGAATCAAACTAACGAGATAGAGAGACACACACAGAAGTAAACACAAAGGGAGAACAAAAATGTTCTGACAGATATGAATGTATAGTTACTGTGAATGCTGCAAGCATTCACAGTATTGTTCTTGTACTCCAAAAACCTTCGGTCGCTAAAAACTCAAGCAGCGTTTGGGCTACAGACACCGTTCTGGTATCAAAACGTTCAGCCTGTTCTGGAGATTTATGCTTTTACTTTTCTTTTTTGTAACCTTTATACTTTTTAAGATATTGAACTTTTTATAATCTTCATTTTTGCCATTCAAAATGAATGGGGAAGTTTCAAATCCTT
>JASGAU010348653.1:0-12505 GCA_030220045.1 Australoheros facetus
ATATATATATATATATATGGGATTAATAAAGTTTTATCTAATCTCTAATCTAGCAGATGGCTGCCCCTCCCTGAGCCTGGTTCTGCTGGAGGTTTCTTCCTTTGAAAAGGGAGTTTTTCCTTCCCACTGTTGCTAAGTGCTTGCTCATAGGGGGTTGTTTTGACCGTTGGGTATTCTCTGTACTATTGTAGGGTCTTTACCTTACAATACAAAGCACCTTGAGGGGACTGTTTGTTGAGATTTGGCGCTATATAAATAAAATTGAATTGAATATACAATGAACTGCACAATGCCATCGAGCTCCATTTCAGAGCTTCACTTAGATAAGGTACCATCACATGCGGCCAAGAGGTAGCTGCGTGATGGAGGACCAGGTGTAATCACCGCATCGCCAGGTGTCCCACCGTGCACACTTCTTTCTTGGCCACCTACTGTACAGACATGAAAGTGGTTTCAATGCTCTCACAACAACAGGTAATCAGATTATTTCCTGAAATGCCATTCTTTTAATTCAGGCTGAATATTTACCTTCCTCCTCTTCATCCAGAAAGCTCCAGGGTGCATGTGAGACTGTTATTTGTGGCTGGCCTTTTTTTATTTTTTTTTATTTAACCAGTTTATACACCTGATGTNACCACCAAGTATCAATCTCCTGGCTTGTTTTTTTGTTTCTTTTGCACTAAAAAAAAAAAGAAAAAGAAAAAACAAATCTGAAATCAAGTGTATGTACAAAATGAAAAAGATCAGGATTTAGATGATGGCAACCATTTTATATATTCTATAGTCCTCTCTATGGTTATGTGTTTCTTGTAGATCTGGATAGTGTACTGTATTGTCTAATTATATTGTGATCTCAAAAATACATTAAGAAATGTGCTTTTTTCACCCCCCACATAAACATCTCACTCCTTTTAATGTATTGTTTTTTATGACCTGACTCAAGCACTGGTTCCATCTCGGAGAAGCTTTTGAGCCCGTTGACTTGGACCTCAGTTTGATTATTTGCAGTACGACAGACTCAAAAACATGGAGTTCCAATGCTGCTAATGCTCACTACTGCTTCAGTTTGTTGTTCCTTCAGTTTTCCCTTTTTCTGTACTAATAAGCAAATCTTATTAAACAGTTGTATGACGCTGTGAAACCTTGTGGTCTTTTACACAGCATGTTTTTCTCATCTGTCAGTACTAACCTCCATTACGCTCTTTTCTGCTAGCTGTCTTGGGCCACTTCCTACTTTGCCTACTTTTTTTTTTTTTTTAAATAAATAATTTTTTACTTTAAAATCTCATCTCATGTGATTTTAATTACCCTCTTGAAGATTTATAGGTCAAGTTGTGTAAATGGGCAAAAACCTTTTTTTTTTTCTTTTTGAGTTTTAAATATAAGAAATCTAAGAGCGATCAAAGCATACAAGTCCAGAGAAAATGTAAAATTTCATGGCTTCATTCCTTCCATAAAATTCCCACTTTTCTGAGCACTTAGCCAATTTTTTTTTTTTTCAAACTCAAATTAAATTTGCCATATGGTCCATTTGGCACTTTTGGCTATGAATGATCTGATAGGCATCTCCATAAATGCACTAAGGAACGGTATTCTGACCTTTTTCAAGCACATTTTCCTTTCCAGTGGTTAATGTTCCTTAAATTTTGCATACTTAAGTTCAAATTAGACCAATGTGGAAATTTGTTACATTCATTCACCTCTAGTTTTTAAATTATCCCTGGATGTACAACCACACCATCTACTGGCCACTGATGTCCACAGACAAATGCATTTGTAATTCAAAGGTTTGTAGAATTTATTACAATCCCAAGATCATAAACAAAAAAGCAGCAATTACACAATTATGTACAAGTCTATTATTATTTTAAAACACTTGTGACAGGTTTCAGGTAACAGCTGCAGCTTGGCCTCCTAGGTTCCGTCTCTGTAAAGCTGCTTTAAAGTCCAGTGATTCCCCCCCAGGTCTTCCATTTTTCACACTACACGTGGAGAAGATGGACAGTTTCTCCACCAGAGCCTCATGATGACCACATTTTATGTGAATACTCTCCTGGGGTGTCACCTGGAGAACGGGAGCCATCTTGACATGGCACAAACAGCTCCTGAGCTCAGCAGTCACCGGTGTGCTATAAAAAGCCAGTACTGCACGATGACATCCTGTGGCTTCATGTCACTCTCACCCGGTTTCCCTTAGTCATACAAAAACATGTTTGTATCCATCAGGCAGAGAGGTGGGTACAGCGGTGCTTTTAAGACTTTGTGACAAGAGGTGGTCGTAGTAAGAGGGGCACACATGAGGAGGGTGCAACTGGGTAATCACATCTGAAGCAGTTAATACACTGTATCCTCTGGCAATGATACAGGCAGAGGGTAGTGGGCTGTAAAAGTAGCGCCTGCTGCTGTAACTATAAATGATAACTATAATTATGAAACACTGTGCTTGAGAGACGGGAAAAACGTGCTGTAACTGTAGATGACGTAAAGCAACATTGGAAATGTCTGTAACAGTTGTTACGTCATCACACTGCGTTATTCTCTCAGTTCTGTCACGGAGCAGCTGCAGACCTGGGTAGCTTACCTCATGAGATAAAGTTTCAGTAATGTTGCTGCATACCGATTGATTTTAGAACAATAAAGATTCAGGTCTTTGGCTGTGGGTAAGTAATGTACTGAGAGTATCATCCATCAGGGACTCCTTAAAGTTACCCTTTTTAAGGTGTTGGTGTTAGGCATGTAACTGCAGCAGTAGGGGTCTTCTTGCGCTCTGACCAGGTCCTGCTCGGCCAGCAGATGGGATGCCTGATGGAGGCTACGTGGGCTTGTACAGTGCTACTGAAGAGAGTGCATGAAGCTGTCCAGATTGTACTCTGTATCGTACTGCTGCTGGTCCCACAGCTCTCCCAGGTTGTCCAACACTGACTTCATGGAGGCTTTCCCTGAGGTTGACGACTGCTCACCTTTGTCAGCCTTCTCACCCTTGTCATCCTGAAACACATTTACAGAGCAGGAAGTTCAGCCAAACCTGCATCTTCCACAGGTGTAAAGAGGCATGTGTGTGTGAGGAGAATGTATAGAAATTTGAGCAAAATAGGCTTTTGCCTGTTTTTAGTAAGCAGTAGCACAAAGGCCAGAGGTGCTTTCTGCTTTGAGGTTTCACCTTGTCGAGAGTGAAGAGGTTGAGGAGCTGGTCTGTGCCCATGCTCTGCAGGCTGGCGTTCTCTTGGCTTATAACAGTGTTAGCGATGCTCATCTTGAATTTCTGCAGTCCCATGATCTTCTCCTCCAGCGTGCCTCGTGTGATCAGCCTGTACACGTTCACCACCCGTTTCTGCACAAAGCAAACACTGCAGTAATAAAGGTAACAGAACGCATGAGATGCTTTCAGGCCAATTTTATTTCACTTGGTTCACTTTGCATCTCTGGTTTCAGACAACAGCAGCAGCAGCAGCGTCATGCTATCCAAGGCTGGTCAAAGGTGATTGTTAATAATGCATCAAGGAAACAAAAAGTCATTTCCTACTGCGGGAGGTGCTCAGCCAGTTTCAGTGTCAGAGGAGGTATAAGAGTTATGAAAGCAAATTATGATCCAAATTCCAGACTGTCTAAATCTGCCTACATACTGACTTTCTGATGAACAAGTACATCCAACAACAGTACCTGTCCTATCCTATGGGCACGATCCATGGCCTGCAGGTCCCTCATTGGGTTCCAATCATGCTCCACAAACACCACGGTATCTGCACCCGTCAGGTTCAAACCCAATCCACCAACATGGGTGGTCAGCAGTAGCACATCTATTGATGGGTCATTGTTAAACCTGAGGCACAGAAAGGAGAAAATCTCATTTCACATTTGTTTAGCGAATAGCACTGCGCAGAGCTCTGAACCAAAACTACAGATTTTATTTGACAGTAAGCGTCTGTATGGATCAATCTGCTAACCTGGAAACTATGGAGTGGCGCTGGCCAGCCTGCACGCTGCCATCCAGCCTCAGGTAGGTGACAGTGGGCAGTTTAGGTTTCAGCAGGTCATGTTCAACAATATCCAGCATACTCTTCAGCTGACAGAAAATTAGTACACGATGCTGGGCCACCACTGCCTCAGTGCCCCCCTCTGATCCTCCACCACCACCAAGACCGCAGTCCAGGAGCAGCTGAAAGCACAAACATGTTAGAAAGAATAAGACCAGAATGACTGAAAACATGGAACAGCTTTGATACTGGACACAACGATTCTGGCAATTCTGTGTTTACAATTAACTATAATTTCTATAGGATCTCTTCTTCCTACATGTCTTTGTGTAAAATCCAAAAAGTATCAGGATCAAACATTTGGTCCACAATAAAGTTGTGACAAAGATGACCCAAAAAGCGATCTCTCACCTGTTTGAGAGCAGAGAGTTTGGGTGCATGCTGAATGTCCCGCAAGCTTGAGTTTTGTCCTGTGAGCTGCTCAGTGATGCGTTTGTACTCTGGATGCTGAGGGGTCAAAACCAAGCTGGGGTGGTTACACAGTTTCCGCAGGTACTGCAGCGCCTTAAAGAATCAAGATAGGCCGGAAAAAAACAAAAAACTGAGCATTAAATCAGACACAAAAAAAAAAAAAAAAATTTGTTACAGACATTAAGACATCAGCCATCAGCAGGAAAAACGAGGAAAGTGTGGAGCATTTAATGTAACTGATGTAAGAAGAATTTTCTCACTGACAAGTCAAATATCCAAATGTCAGATTTTGGCTAAAATATGCATCAGTGTGCATTTCCAGTAACCACAGGGTGCCAAAATAATCTTGTCATAAGAATTGAAAGGCAACTTTTAGAGTTTATAAACCTACAGTTTTTATGAGCGGGCCACTGTTATGTCTACCTCATATTCTGCAGGAGGTATTCCTGCACCGTATCTCGGTGCAGGAATGTTAGAAGAAACATTTGATTTGCCACAGCTTTACGAGGAAGGAATTCTATTCAACACGAGAAACAATTCAAGGCTACACATTATGGATTTTGACAAGAGACCATGAATGTAAACAGAAACTTTCTTCACATCATGAACTGCCAAGGGCACATTTATATTTGATGGCAGTCAAATACCTGGAAGACATGGCCTGTGGCCTTCAGTTTGGGCTTCTCCTCCTCCTCCTCCTCTGTAGAGGCTATAGAGATGCTGTCATCCACACTGGCCTTGGCTCTAGACTTGGCAAAGTCTTCATATAGCTGAACCTGCAGGGAGCGAGAAAGCAAATCAACAAAAGTTGTGCCACTAACATGTTTACTACCATGACCTTCAAATCGAGACTTTGGACACACACATCCCAACAACCATGCATCACACCATTGTGGAAAAATCATCATCATCATCATGTTAATTAAAGGTAGTGAAATACATTCACAATCCTGGATACCTGTAGTTCTACAGCACAGATGATGACAGAAAAATGGAAAGAGAGGCACATAGCCAATGTCTTCAAGGTGAGCTGTGGTAGAAAAACTCCAAGGTCGTTATAGAGGTACAAGTACCTGTAGAGGACTCAGGTTGCAGTAATAGTCCTGAATTATTTTAGGAGGAAGATCTTGGAGGACATCCTCCTTCATCCTCCTCAGAAGGAAGGGTAGCACCTGTCGATGTAGGGCCTCCATTGCCAGGACTCCTACATGAAGAACATGAACAGAAGGTCGTATTCATTACTCACCAAGAGAAATCAAACGGAGTGTGAGAAAATTAAATATTCCGTTTGAAAAGAAAAAAGTAGGCCTAAAAACTAGGGGCTTCACATACCTGCCTCTTGTTCCCGCGAAGAGCTTTTGGCATCTCGGCTGGCTAGGATTGGTTTACCGTAACGAGCGGCAAACTGCCTTTCTGTTCCGAGGAAACCCGGCATGAGGAAGTCAAACAGCGACCAAAGCTCCAAGACATTATTCTGAGGATAGACAGAACGGAAAACTGGTAATGCTGCGACTCCCCCAGAAAACACGGAAAGACAGTAAATCTCCATCTCCTATTCAGATCTAAGAGGAAGCCTCACCTGAATGGGGGTTCCTGACAAGATGACTCGGAAGTTGGCAGCCAACTGTTTAATGGCTTTGGAAAGTTTAGTTTTCCCATTCTTGATAACATGACCCTCATCGAGGATACAGTAATTAAATTTTATATTTCTGGAAAAGTAAGAAAAACAAACAAAAACACAAGTATTTAAAAATGCAGCACTTACAAATAATAATAAAAAACAAACAGAAGAAGGGAAAAAAAAAAAAAAAAAGACTTGGAATCACACTCACCTAAAAAATTCTATGTCGTTTCGGACAACATCGTAAGAGGCTACTATAAGATTGTGTTTTTTCACTTGGTGTTGCAGCCTGGAAAAAGTAAATGTTTATTTAGCTTCAAATGAATTCAGTTATCTCTGCCCACACACAAACTGTTCTTCTTCACTTATTCAGTTTTGCAAAAACTTAAAATTAGGGGATGAATCATTCTCCCGCAGTAAACTGACTAATCCTTACCGCATCCGCTCTGTCGGAGGCCCAGTGTAGTGCAGCGGGTTGAGGTACTCTTTGGCGCAGAACTTGCCCACTTCGTCCACCCAATGACCAGTCAGCGTGGGAGGACACACCACCAGCGAAGGCAGGGGGCTGCAGTCTGCTGCTTTAGTCTTGGCATATTCCTGTGCCCTGAAGAACACACGTAGCAGGCTGAGTCACAATTTCCAACACGGCACTTCAAACATGAGACAAGATCAGAGTTTTAAAGGTCAAGGATCAAAGAGAGATTTAAGAAGATGGACCAAACCTGGAGAGACCACTGTTTGTGATGAAACTGTCGAGCCCTATTTTGTATTTTAAGGGACAGTAACGCATGAGGATGCGTAACAAAACCTTTCCCTTTTCACGATGCATCATCTAAAAATCATCTGAAGGACATTCATTTTATTCTCGTGGTCACGTTTTGTCTGCATTTATATCAAATTAAACCAGGGAATAAACTCACACATTAAACCTCTTAACAATGAATGAATAAAGCAACGTATCAATGTTTAAATGGATATTTGTGCTAATATTCCCCGACTGTAATATCAATAATGCTGTTAGCACCTGAGGTAGTGATCGCCTGCCAGAATGCAGATGGACTGCAGTGTCTTGCCGAGACCCATGTCGTCACACAGGATCCCGTGCAGCTTGTATTTGTTCAGAAATGCTAACCAGTTCACTCCATCCTGCAAGATGAGAGAGACCCACACTGAAATAGCACAACACTGCAAATATCAATGTTTCATGGGGTAATAATACTAATAGTCACACAAAAGTCATCAAAACAATCTCCTCAAAGACGCCCATCAGTTTCAGAGTGCTTCTGAGTCAGCTATGGCAGCAATGCTGAGGATGTGGAAGCACAGTGTTCACTGATTGCAGCAGCATTTAAAGCAGGATGTCTGCACTGCTGTATTACAGAGATGGATTGCTGTTCTCAGCAGAGCTGCTGGAAGCCATTACAAAGAAGAGCCAGCACATTTACCGCACCTCTATTTGACTGCTTAAAATTTACTGTCAAGTAAACCATTTGTTGTCAGCATCTCTGTCTACATTTCCAGCCTGGAGCATTTAAGAAAAACCTCATTCTTTAATGTGGCAGAAATACGATCACACTGTAGGGGTGTCGAGACAGCTCAAGCATGAAGCACTCAAGTGTTCTAAAAGTTGTTTGTGTCAAAATATCCACAGGGTGGGCATCCATTTGCTGCCTGGTTCCTTAAATGACACAAACCTGCTGGTACTTCCGGAGCTCTGCTTTAATGGGCACAGGGATCTTATAGTTCTCCAACTTTCTGCTATCTAGCAGCTGCTCCAGGAAGTGACGTTCTCTAGCTTTCTGACGGATCAGGTCAGCAGACATGGCCGGAGGGTCTGGTATACCTGCCTGTTTGAAAAGAGGAAAACATATCGCTCTTAGAATCTAAACATTAAATAATGATTCACATTGCACTTTAGCCTGCTGTCTGGGTGCTCATACCTCTAGTGGTAGCAGGCGGATGAGTGTAGCAAAGCACTGCGTGGCCATGAAACGAATGCTGTCGCTGGGGTCGCTCATACGTCCCAACACTGGTACCACCAGCAGCACGATGTAGGGCACAATGTCTACATCTAGCTGCTCCATGACACCTGCAGAGATGTTGGTCAAGGACAGTACAGCACAGTACAGTAATACACTAAATAAAGCTACAAATAAATCGGTTCCTAAGTGGTCTTATATTAAGAATTTTACAAACTGAAAGGTTATGTCAGTGAAGGATACAGGCTAAAGCCTCGATGGCACCTTCTTGTTTGGTGCAGTCATCAATAGCAGCTAAACAGGGTAATACACACTCAAGAAAACTATTCATGGTCTCCAGTGTGGCTATCTTACTGAGCACACCCACACAGCGTGCTGACATGTGACGTACTGCTGTATATGGGTGCTGCAGGCAGGTGAATAAATGGGGTAGGTGCTCCAGTAGCTATATTTTTCCAAAAAAAAAAAAAAGACAAGAAAAAGGAATCCAACAATCTTCATATGATGCCAAAGACACATAATAATCATAAAAATGATTAACTAATAAAAAGTAAATCAGTCAAAATGGATCAATCTTACCAAAGGCTTGAGTTCAGGAGCCATGGCTCCAGCCATGACTTCCAGTACTTGCAGAGAGTTGACCAATTCCTGAGCTGCAGTGTCTCCCCTCTCCAGCTGGGCCTGCCTATCTACAACACATGCGACACAATGATTCAGAGTAACAACTATGTACATCTTCACCATTTAAAAACATGGAATCCTGGAGGATATAAAGAGGATTATCTTGGCAAAGAAGGGAAGCCTTTCATGCAAGTGATCATTGACGCTTGAGACTTTTTGCAGGTTTTGGTTTCCAAAACATCCACAAATTATATTTAAATCTAAAAATACTACAGTTTTGTGTCCTCAAGTCCCAGTCTACAGGTCTGTATTGGTGAATGGGTCAAGAAAATTCCTGTTACCAAGATAAAAATCTGATCAACACAATCAACATACCAATGCACTGATTTTCTGTTGCCACTCCCGTCAGCGGTCCCACTGTATTCTCCCAAAGGTACGGCAGAGACTTGGTGAGGTCTGCACCAAAGTGCCTTGCAACAGTTGTTAGGGCGAACTCTGCACCTCTTCTCTGAATAAGAAACGGTTTCCTGCTCTAAAAAGAAATGATTAAAAAAAAAAGAAAAATAAAGGCATCATGTTGTTGATTTAAACTCAATGCATGAAAAATGTACTTTAGTTCCTTTGTACCTCATCATTCTCAGAGCTGATGGTGCTGCCAGGAGGAAGCTCTGTGGTTTGGTTTTTGGGGGCTTTAGGAGCTGGACCCCTTTTACTGGTGATGGCAAAAGCAGCCTTTTGGTGACGATACAGAGTGATGATACCTCTAGATTTGCTGACCATGTGGTGCATGCCATCTTTCTCCAAGCCCCCCCCTGAAAGCATGACAATTAAGAGAAATTTTGACCACAGCATATAATCAAGCACCGTCACTCTTGAAGCAAATCGGTCAAATGTATAAAACATCACTAAAAGCCCAATTTTTAAAATCCTGTTAATAGCTGACAGACTGAAAATATCACCACACTTCAACAGTTCTCACCTTTGGCATTTTCCTGTGTTGGGGGTACGGGGCAAGCAGATGAGGGCGTGACCGCAGAGTCCATGCAGGCTGAGGCACAGAGGTTTTTGATGATCTTGGGGTTGGGGCATGGCGAGCGTCCAGCACACTGTTGAAGCAGCTTGGCTATAAAAGATGCAGCATAACCTTGGATCAGGGTGTTCTCCTCCCTCTTGATGGCCTCCATCAGAGGCCGGACCAGCGGGTTCAGTTTGTCAGGGAGCACCTGCAGGTTAATCACGGCACAGGCTGCGAACATGTGCACACGCAGATGCAGCTGCTGCCATTCTGTGCTGGTCTCCATCACAGTCGCTTGAGCCTGCTGGCGTTTACTGTCCAGTGCTTGCCACTGTTTGGACTTCATATTCAGACCTGCTGTTGATTCTGTAAAGATGGTGGTTACCTAGGGAATAAACATGGGAGGGATAAAGGGTGTGATGGAAATGGGTCCGATTTGTAACAATATCCATATCCAAGTGCAATATCCATTAACCTTTGAAGCCAAGAATCCACAGGCTAACATCATTACCAAGGCTGTCAGTTGAGGAAATGAAGGCTTGGACAGAAAACAAATTAGAGTTGGGTGATATGAAAAGCTTGCAGCCAAATGTGACACCAGCTTCAAGGAAAAAAAAACAAAAACAAAGGGGGCATGCAAACAACATTGCTCGCAAATATTTGTTCCAGCTAGGGTGCCTCTGAAGAGTGATGTTTCATCAGAGTTTCATGTCATCATTCATTTGATGTAAGAGCTTTGATCAAAAATCATTTATAGTTTTATTCAGACACCAGAGATAGATAACAAACATGTTTTAGTATCCCATGAAAGATCAGACTGGGCAGTGAGAAGGTTTTTTTTTTTTTTGGCTCCATCTGTTAGTGGTGTGTTACAAATGTATCAATGTATGTGTATGGATTTACCAGTTCATTGGCTTGGTCGATGGTGAAGACGTTACAATTGAGGCGGTCCTTGAGGTCTATGTGGGCATCAGCAAGCAGTGCAATCAGCTGCTTGCACTCATTCTGCATGCGTGTGAAGGGGATGGCGATCTCATCATAGTACAGCTGCTCAGACAGAATGGCCAGAAGACGAGGCAGCACGGTGGATGACACCAACTGATAATCCTGAAGAGATCGGGAGAAATTTTCTCAGCTTCTGAATGCCTGATTCAGTTTTGCTCATAATTAAATAAATCAACACATCTAACAACAAAACTCAACAGCTGAGTTTCACCTTCTGCATTGCAGCCCAATCACAGAGCACCAACGCCACTGCAATACGCTGCAGGGCAGACTTGGAGTTGAGATGGAAGAGCAACAGCTGAGCCAAAGACTCTGCTGGTCGGATCTCCTGGGATGCAGCATTGAGCTGAGGGTCACAAATACACCCGCACAAAGCCCCCAGCAATCTGGATTATAGAGTTGCAAAGAGAGCGGAGAAAACAGTCAAACACAACCTTGATCATTCATTTGGCAATTCAAGTTATTTGTTGAGACATATCTATCAAAACTTACTTAGCAGCCATAAGTCGAGCACGGACTACTACATAGTCCCTTGTCACTGGGTCATCTGTCACAGTCTCAGCACCCGCTATATATTCCTGAACAGTTTCCTTCACTTGATTGCTCCCTTGTCGTCCCTTTGTACCAGCTTTATCCTGTTTCATCAACACAACATTAAAGTTTGTTTTATTTCAAAAGAAGCTAACTCTACAGGTTTGATGCTTTTCTAACAGCGGAGACAAACTATAACTTTGCCTTCTAGAGACATTCGCCTGCTTCTCTCCTTCAAAACACACATCACCAATTCATTACATGCAAATGAAAACCTGTCTGTCCCACATTGTTTTTATTCTTCCTCAGTCCCACCACACCTCATTAAACAAACTGGCATTTAAGCCACTTGCTGGATTATACACTGTGTGCCAATGCATCCTCTGTATTTTTATTTCCTCCCCCAGACTGTTAAGGTTCAAGCTCCACTGGCTCAAACGTGCAGAACATGGCTGCAAGACTCTTCTTTGTCTGCCAGTCTGTAGCCTAGCAACCACAGCAAGGTGAATTGATTTGTGGGATGAGGCATCTGCATTATTTACATAAGTAGTAGTGAAACACTGAATCATACCAACTTATGTCATGCTGACCTTTAAAAGCTGACCTTAAGATTAGCACTGAATTCATTAAATAATGTTTAATATAAATTCCTGTCACTCTAAAACTGCTCCTTCCAACTTTAAAAAGGACATAACCAGTGCAGTCACGCACTAAAATACAAACAATAAAATGAAAATAAAAGCTCTTATTTCTATACAGATGAAGTATGCAGTATATAAGTAATCATGCAACCTTGGAGCGGGCCTTTACTTCCAGCAGCATGTTCAGGTCTATTGGAATGTGGGAAGCCTGCATCATGAGACAAAGCCAGGCACCCATCCACGGACAGCTGGCTGCTACCACATACTGTTGGGGGGCTCGAGACAGCAGCTCCATCCACACCTGCACATTAAGGATGCACATTAACAATGCACAACTCAAGAGTACAAAAAAAATATTAACATTTACATTCAAAACTGATAGCACAGCATTGTCTGTATTTTTCTACCTGTGTTTAGCAACCAAAGTTGGACAGTGTTTGTCAGTTTACACAAAGGAGTAGGGTGGGTCATTCAACAAACCTTTAGGATCAGGTCAAGGATTTCCTCGTTGCTCTCCAGTATGCAAGACTGGAAGATATGCCGCAGCATATCCTGTAGGATGGGATTTATCCACACCGCACAGCTCTGAAGAAGCAAAAACCAGAAAACACCACCTTATCAGGGACACAGTTTACACTTGAATAAAT
>JASGAU010348653.1:12536-30177 GCA_030220045.1 Australoheros facetus
CAACAACCACAATGGATATAATGATAAAGAAATCAATTTATTGCATTTCTGTAAACTTAATTTATTTACAGGACTATCCTATTAGTATTGTTTGCTTTTACCTGGTCAGCTTTAGACAGTAGTGTATAAAGAGTTTCCAGTGCTGCCCGCCTTACTGATGAGATAGTGTGCCTCAAGAATGGCCATACCCGAGGAACCAGAACAGTTAGTGACTGCTGCATGCTAGGATGAACAAAACAGAGCAACGTTACAAATACACTGGATAGCAATGCAAGGACATTAACAGAAAGAATAGAACATATTAGTGCAGGAGCATACACTACAGCTAATTTACAAAGCTTTTACAAACAGTGTGCAGCGCTGTCAGAGTCGGTTTTCAACCTAAGTTGCAACTAACAAGAAACAATGTATTGGTGTCAAGTCACTGATAAAATTCTGACAGTAATTGTTTTTCTTATGAACATACCCAGTAAAAGTTATGTACGGTTTGGGGTCAAGGTTTGAATCATGGAATTGCAGTGGTATTGGCAGAGGTGGGAAGTAACAAAGTACAAATACTGGGTTACTGTTCTTAAGTAGAATTTTCAGGTATCCGTACTTTACTTGAGTATTAATTTGGCTGACAACTTTACTTTTACTCCCTACATTTACATTTTCAAAACAGGCTCATTACTTTAGGTTTAACACATCTGGGAAAGTTTTTATTTTTGGTCAGTGCGCCTTCAAACATCAAACTGATCTGAGCCAAAACGGAGGACCAACAACACATAAGAGACAATCCTACTGGCGTATCCTCCATCACCGGTGCTTATTGCATACAAAGAGATTAGAGGCAAAAGCATATAATTTATGTATCATTTATAGAGCTATAATCAGGGGTTACAGTGGGCTGGACCAAATGCGGAGGTCCGTAAGTTGTGGTCGTGGTACTTCAGCGTCTAGCTAGCGCTCCAGAAGAGAAGTGAGCATAAATGGAGTAGCGTGTTGTGGCAGGTAATTTCAAATGATAGTTTGTAAAATACTGGGTTACATCTTTTTGAATTCAGTTCATCCACACAGAGCAGTAAACCAAGAAAATTTACTGGAGCTCACAACAGAAAGTTGTGATTCTTCTCCCCACGTGGAGCCACTACAGCTAATCTTCGGGATCCTCCACCTTCTGAATCCCACTGTAACCCCTGATTATACTCATTTTTGTGTTTAGGTGTAGAGGCAGTCACCTTCTACAATGTAGGTAACAGAAAATAGAGCTGTTTTTAAATTCCTTTTCACAGCTTGTGTCCTGCAGCTACTTTTACCTTCTTACTTTGAGTTCATTGCAGAGCCTGTATTTTTTCACTTTTACTTGAGTAAAGAAGTTGAACCAGTACTTCAACTTTTACCAGAGTATGTTTTAACAGAAGTTTCTCTACTTCTACTTAAGCACAGAATGTCTGTACTTTTGCCACCTCTGGGTATTGGAACTACTTCCTGGTATTGTGGTATGCCTAGTTAAATTACTTGCTCAGTCTCTCCAATTATTCAAGAGATCAACAGTAATTCTTTCTGACAGTCTTTTGTATGACCTTTAGAGACTGACCTGGACTGTCGGACCTGTGGATAGGTTAGCAACGAGGACAGCAAAGTCATAATACTATTGGTGGAAGCCGTTAGATCGTCCAGGTCCAAAAGAGCATCCCATAGTGTGTTCACGATGAAGGGTACCTGAGAGACAGCAACCCCCCAAACTAAATTAAGACCTCAGAAACAAGGACTGCAAAAAGATTAACTACTGATAGATAATGCATTTCAACAGAATGCAAACTGGATGAGCTAACTGCAGGTTTGTCACACCTTAGCGGGAAGTAGCTGCACCAAGCCCTTGACCACAGGAATGAGGGCTGCAGCTGCCACAGCCCTGACATCATCATCAAGGTCCTGTAGACCTTCTGTGATTGCAGGGAGCACCCGGGGCAGTAAAACAGTAATCAAGTCCTGTGACACAAAAGAAGAGAAAGATGAAAATCAGCACAGATCAGAAAGTGGCATATCACAAGGAGGACATATGCTTCCAGAAAAAGCTTTTTGTCCATGTATAAAACCTCCTGTTCTCCACAATTTATATTCTGGCCGTGTACTACGCAAATCAATACAGTGGAATCTTGCTATGCTTATTAATAGCTCATCATATACACATAGATAGAGAAGGTGTTACCTGACGGACGGCCAAGGCATATTTGATCCCAAGCAGGCCTCCATGACGCACCTCCCACTGGTCTTCTTTCAGCAGCTTCAGTAGGACATCTACTGTCCTGGAAACTCCAGTATCATTCATGTGGCGAAGGGCCACACCCAGTGTTTGGGCACATGTCTCCCTAACAGGAGCCACCACCTATCAAATAGGAAGAGCGGCAGAGAGGAAACGAATGTGTTAAAGCAAAGAAACAAATTGAGTTGAGTGCAGAAGCAGCACTGGTTTCTGTACACATCTGATTGACATCAATCCAGTCATTCCTCCTATGCATATTTGGCCACTTTTTCACTTTATCATTGAGAGAATAACAATCATCACCTCAATATAAGGAATAATAATCACAGCCTCAGTATAGGAACTTACAGATGCCTGCAAATTCTGGGAGGGGGACTGCTGAAACTATCAGAATGGATGCAAGGGAATGTACAAAGAAGCAGAAAAACTTGACAATTATGCTTGCACCAAAACTCCCCCCAAAATGCCCACAACAAAGAATGGAGAACAGCAGGGAAAAAAGTCCAAGGATTTTATTTGACAACCACAAGATAATTGACATCATGCACAAGTATAAATGCTGGCAACAGCGCCAGCTACTGTCATAGGCTAGGCTCTACAAACATTCACTGCAGTCTAACTCAAATGCAACTGTTAAGTTGAAGTAAAAACCTACCTCATCAGATACAAAATCACCAAAGCGGTCCAGAGCAAAGACACAGAGCAGCCGGATGACCACGTCTTCGATCCATTCCTGATGCTGCCGTAACATCTACACCAAAATATCAGTAGTTTGGGTCACGTTTGATTCTCATTCAGCTGTTAAAAAACCCTGAAGATGTGCTTCACAGTTACCTGTTCTGCTGTGCTTCCCACTATCTTCCCACCCCCAGCACCATGGGACTTGAGAATTTCTCTAAGACCAGTGCCTGCACCGTGACGAACCTGAAGAACAAAAAAAAATACAGTTATTCTTTTCCAACCCGCTTATTCAACTGTATACTATGAAGTGAAAATCAGATCATCCAAAAAGGTTTTTGTTTTGTTTTTTATACCTCCCATGAAGGATTGAAGAGATCATTGCAAAGCTCCTCACAGAAGCTCTCCAGAGGCCACTCATTTGTCTAAGGAAAAAACACATCAATTACTTTACATAGTAAATGCTAAAACTGATGCTAAAAATGCATCAGTTTTAGCATTTTTTTGGTTGAGAACTTCCCACCAACCACTCACTGAGTTGCTTCCGATTGCTTACCTCCTCTAATAGACTAGAGTTATCTGGAACGTTGTCCACTAAGATTTTATGCTCTGCTGCCGGTTGCTCAGTAACTACATTGGTGGTTTTTCTTCGTTTCTCCTCAGGTTCACCTTCAAAGCTGTCGTTACTAAAAGGTTGAAGACAAAGGAGAGTCACAGGATATGATGAAATGGACCAATTCCTTGAAAGCCTTAAGTCAGTTAAAATAGCTGAAATAAAGACTCTTCAATAAATAACAGTTTGATTAGAATCCAGTATGATTTTCTTTTTTGGTATGTTTTTTTTTTAAGAAGAGAAGATAGCATGTGGTGATAAATGCAGGTAAACAGTATATATGATCTTACCTCTTCTCATTAGGATCCATGTCTCTGGATCTTTGCTTTGCCACTAGTTTGGCCATCCTCTTAGCCTTATTTTTCTGACGACTGCTCATGCCTGGTCGGAACTCTGAGTCAATCAGTTCAGCTGCCTGAATGGTCTAAAAATAAAAAAAGATCAGTTAATTACAAAGTTTAAATTAGCATTAATAAATTTATTCTTTAGTGAAAAGTATTATGAAACTCAAAGAGGGAATACTGCTTCAAGAAAACTTGTAATCAACATCAACTCTAAGCTGACAGCATTCCCACTGCTTATTCATGCATGAACCATTTTTATTGCTTTATCCTATGCTTGACTTTCTACAGGTAAAGTGTGCCAGCAAATGAAGCTCCATACTGACAGTTTCAACTGCCTTAAGTTGCAACAAATATTGATGAGGCAGAAATAAAAAAGGTGATCAATCTACTGTATTATATGCTGTGACTTACTGATAGAATGTGTCCAGAACTTCACAAAAGAAAGGGTACACAGGCTAAAAAGCCTGCATACCCCNNNAAAAAAAAAAAAAAAAAAAAAAAAATAGGTGTACAAAAATAAATGCTACGAGTCAAATTTGTGGCTAAGGCCTGCACAGCTCCACAGCAACAATGTCTGTCATTGTGAGACAAGCCGCACTATACTGCCAAAGGCTTTCAGTCACCCATCCAAATCATTGAATTCAGGTGTTCCAGTCACTTCCCACAGCCACAGGTGTATAAACCAAGCACCTAGACATGCAGACTGCTTCTTTGTGAAAGAATAGGTCGCTCTCAGGAGCTCAGTGAATTCCAGCATTGTACTGTGACAGGATGCCACCTGTGCAACAAGTCCAATCGTGAAATATTCTCACTACTAAATATTCTACAGTCAGCTGTTAGTGGCATTATAACAAAGTGGAAGCGATTGGGAACGACAGCAACGGAGCCACCAAGTGGTCAGCGGATGCTGAGGCGCACAAAGGCAGGGTTCTAGCCAGCGGCTGATTGCCCGGTGCTGCGCCAGGCTAAGAATTTCACCGGTTTTTCTATCGTAAATGTTTACTACTAGTTTGGGGATGGCCCCTTCCTGTTCCTTGACTTCACACCAGTGCACAAAGCAAGGACCATAAAGACATGGATGAGCCAGTTTGGTGTGGAAGAACTGGACTGGTCTGTCCTCAACCTGATAGAACACCTTTGGAATGAATTAGCACAGAGACTGTGAGCCAGGACTTCTTGTCTAACATCAGTGTCTGACCTCACAAATGTGCTTCTGGAAGAATGGTCAAAAATTCCAATAAACACTCCTAAACCTTGTGGAAAGGCTTCCCAGAAGAGTTGAAGCTGTTATAGCTGTAAAGGGTGGGCCGACACCATATTAAACCCTATGGATTAAGAATGGGATATTACTCAAGTTCATATGCGTGTGAAGACAGACGAGCAAATACTTTTGGCAATACAGTGTATGGCCTGCTTCATCTCTCTTAGTCAGGTCTTTGTACTGCTTTAAGCAAGTAAAGTGTAAGAGGCCAGTGAGAGGCAATTTCATGAGTTCCCTTTAACAATTTAATAAACCCAAAGAGACAAAATGTACTCTCAGTGTATGGTGACAAAAAGGCTAAAATGAGACACACCACATGGTTTCCAGTACTGGATGTAGCTGTGGTTTTGCTTCCATGGGCTCTAAGCGCACTGGGTTGACAGGTATAGTCCAGGTCCTCATCATTGAAGAGCTCCTCTGTGTTCATACCAATAGCAGCACCCATGTCTAGACCTAACTTCTTCTGAAGAAGCTTTCTCTGGCGAGCAAGACGTTCCTTGGGGTCCATCTCACCTGAGCACAAATGACAGGAAGTCAGGGGGAAACTTTAGATGGTATGAAAAACACTAATTGTGGATTTAAGTGCAGGTAGGTGAAAAAATGATCAGTGATGGGGCAGCATTAAATAAAAACAGGGACAGCATTCTAAATACTTTTCAATGTCACAATGAACTTTCTAAATGTAGTAATCTTTCTAACAGTAAGTGGGACCAAGTGAAATGAGGTCAAAGGGAAGGAACGCCTGATAGAACAGAATGCAGGAGTTACAACACAGACTTCAAGTTCAAATTCAAATTACCATCAAAAGGTAACAAAACAGTGTTCTCCATTCAAACTGCATTCAAATTTATAACAAAGCAGTCTTGCTGGTCAGGTTTGACTTGTGTTTGGCAGAATACACTTCAAACCTTTACAATGATTTTAGTTTCTTGGGGAAAAAAAGGTTTTTAGATAATGTCTTTCTTCATGAGAAGAAAAAAAACAGGCAGGAAAATACAGATATAAAATCTTCCACTTTGGTGAATGTCACATACAATGAAACACGAGGCTGTGCAGGTTCAAACGTGTGCACATGGGAGACGACGTAACAGTATAAATGTCAGCGCAGCTGAAATAATATTTAAAAAAAAAAAAAAAGAGTCACAACAAACCAGTTTTATCATCCTGCAGCTCAAACTCAGCCCCAGCAGATCCCAGCAGAGACGCTCCATGTTTGAGTAGGCGGGAAATGTCAAAGTGGTAGAAACTCAACCGGTCACAAGACGTGTCTTCTGGAGACAGGTCCTCACAAGACTCTAAATGGAACAAACACTTTATATAGTT
Organism: Australoheros facetus; assembly: GCA_030220045.1. NCBI lineage: Eukaryota > Metazoa > Chordata > Actinopteri > Cichliformes > Cichlidae > Australoheros > Australoheros facetus. Next base: position 19,004 of record JASGAU010348653.1, read on the forward strand.
ACTATCAAGTGAAAAAATAAAAAAAATTTTTAAAAAAAAGGTACAACTTTTAGGCTGTGTGTAAATTACCACAGAAAGAATAGCACAACAGAGCAGGCTGTAACTTGAAAAAGTATTTATGTAAATATAATGAAGCAACATATGACTCTTTTACAAAAGTTTTGATAGCATCACGTTTGTTTGACAAAAATGCATCAATAAAAAAATTATACCGTACTCGGGAGCGTGGGTACATGCATTAGATATCTTTTCCAGTGCACAACAAACAGAGGGCATCATGTTAAACCAGCATGTTATCAGTCATAGGGCTGGGCAATATATATCAAGTTTTTAAGGAATACTGATATATTTTCATACGCGATATAAGATGAGACAATATCGTTTAGTCCAGTCGCCTTTTTTCAAGCTCCAGAGACTACCATGACCTGGATGACTGAGAATCTACACAGACATCGTTTAGTCTATTTCACACTACAATCATACTTGCAGATCCACCAGTTCACCTTTCTCTTCCCCCAGTTTGTCTCTGGCAGTGTTGCCAACTTGGTGAGATTTAGATTTAGCAGCTTTTCAGACCCCACTGGCGACTTTTATTTTTTTTTATTTTCCCCGAAAGCGACTAGCGACAAATTTAGCAACTTTTTCCAGTGAGGTCGATGACTTTTGGAGAGTTTTGGAAACCTGAAATCCTCGGCTCTCTCCGAGTTTTGTGTACATACAGCCTTCATACTGCATCCGTTCATATGCTTTGGCACCGCCCAGACCCCCAAGAGTCCCTGGCTGCAGGTAATAGCGGAAGTGGGTCTTTTTCATGTGTTTGTAGACGCCGCATTGAGTGGGTGGGCCCGTTGCTGTGATACATCAGCGCATATGTCTATGGATTTACTGAGATGGCTATAACCCTGCTGACTGAAGGATGGGATTTTTTTCTTTCAGTTTGTTTACATGTTTTAAGTACTAGATGTACAGGAGTACACACAGGAGGAAGCACTTTGGTGAAGTCTACTTCACCGCAGACTGGCTTTTTTTAAAAGAAAGCCTTTTGCTATTTTTGTTCTGTATCTTTTCTGTTTACATTTTAATAGCACAGCTGTGAGACTTTTGTTATGCAGGAAAAAAAGTATTAATTTATTTGAGAAGCATTATTATTTAAATATGCCAATAGTTTATTTTTGAGCAATTTCTTATGTACATCTACAGCTGAATGTTAATAAAGGTGCCTGTGTGACATTTGGGACATGTAGCTTTGCCTCAGAGGTGCCTTTATATTTATACCTTTGGGAAGAAAAAAATAGAAATATAAATCTTATATCACCATTCAGCTGAAAAATATTGGAGATATTATTTTTGGTCCATAGCGCCCAGCCCTAATCAGTCAGATCCTTTAGCACCTAGTAACTAGTACATAAGCTATCTCACAAAACTAACAGTGACCTCATAAACTGTAATGAAACCTGAGGCAACCCTTATACCCCTTTTCCACCGCCGGGGTTCCGGTGCCGATGCTGTTCCCAAAAGAACCGGCGAAAATCTTAGGAACGGGCCCGCGTTTCCACTGTGCTTGTGAACCGCTCCTTTACGTATGAGTGTGGGCGGGTCCTCGTCTGGCCACGGAAGCCGAAGAGCGCAAAGGTGGGAGAACACGCTCCCTTTTCTTGTGCTGTAAATACATTTTACGGTCCAAACCAAACTACTGCAGCATCTGTGTGCAGCACAGAGGGAAACACAGACAGCGATTAGAGCAAGACGACAAGTACGCACTTTGTGTCCTTTTATCTGTGATATAAACTGATACAAAGCAGCAAATTCAGCCTTAAGACCCAACCTAATTCACAGCCGTGAAAAATCGCTTAACTTTTCTCATGTAATACACATGTAACATGGTGGAAAAGTTTATGTTGAGACGGCAAAGTCGCGCCCTTCTGCTGCTTTCGTCATGCGTTCTTGGTTCCAGACCAGATAGCTTGCGGGGCCCCGAGTTGAACCCGTTTTTCGGCCGAGCACGAGTGCGTTCGTGGTGGAAAAACCGCTGAACGGTTCAAATACTGGCACCGGCACTGGAACCCCTTCGGTGGAAAAGCAGCCTTAGTGGTCTGAACCTTTTCATAAACAGTTCAAAAGAAGAAGTTCAACGAAGCGAGAGATAACCTCATAAAAACATGATGCATATACCTTCACTTAACATCTCTCAAATATTTTAATAAAAAAAAAAAGAAGAAAAAAAAAGCACAAACTCTCACCTTTTTTAGTCTTTGGAGCTGGTTTCCACTCAGGAATATTCTTCACAATGGCCTCTACAGCTTGGCCTGCTGCTATACGAGTGTCCCAATTGGGACTCCTTAGATAGGTCAAGACCTTGTAAACAGAAAATAGATTTCACTGACTACTTGTACAACTCGCTGCCCCCAAAAAACAATAAGTCTAAACAGTCAGTGGGCGGGGCTCCTGTGCTCACACCCAAAGACAACCGTGTTTTTTAAGGTATCTGCTGAAAACGAACATTTAGCGCCATTTGACGCCTGAACTTTTGGCTCACACGGATTGCTTGTACATACACTGGCATCATTATTTGAAACTTTGGCCACGTTTAAAATGAGGATCCCTCATTGTAACAGTAGCCATATATGATTGAAAATTGTGAAAAGATAAAAGGATTCCAGTTAAACTCCATACAATCTTGCAAATATGTACGACTGTATTTCAAATTATGACGAAACTCAATTTAGCTGTTAGAACAATAAATGGAAGAGAACAGGAATTAACAAAGGAGGAAGCACTGACACTTTAGACATCAATATTCCACACATCTGACTGTAAGAACAGCCATGTATACTCTGATTTGATTTGTTTCAAAATCAAACAAAACAAATAAACAATTGCATTAGATACTCATTTGCAACAGCATCAATACCAATTTGCCATCTCCTTCAGTTGACGCACAGCTTCACACAGTCCCTGCCATCACTAGCAGCTGAACAGCAGTTGATGTTCATAACACTAAGCAACACAGGAATTTCAAGAGGTCAGCAAAGCTCCTGTTTGAACAACACTGAAGTATTAAACAGTTAGCAGAAATGTTAACCTAGCCAGCACACGTTAACATTAACTGTTTTAGTATTAGCAATTAGCCAATAGCCAGATTAACTGTCTGTTATTATCAAGGTAGTAGCTAGAAGCTATGGCTAATAATAAAATGATGGTGTTAACATTGAAGCTAGACCTGCCCATCTGTAATATCAGTGTCAATTTAAAAGGCTAACAGTTCTGTCTATGTCAGTTATGTTTCTCTTAAAATCCCAAAATGAAGCTGAGAAATAGTCCACCAGCAACAAGACAGAAACCTTTGCAGCCTACCAACTCTATCTGACCAGCAAACATGCAAATACAACATGGTGTCAAGTCAGCACTACCTCAGACAACCAAAAAAATATTCTCCAATATTTTTTGCATGACCTAAGAGAACCTCAAAGTATGTGTTTCGTATACCTTACAGCAATTTAAAGGTATATGTATACACACAATATATACACACTCCCCTCCTTTATTTTTTGCTCTAGACTGAAAACATTTGGGTTTGACATTAAAAACTTTAGCATTCTTTTTTGGTGATGCTTTTCCAGGCTTTTACTGCAGCCTCTTTCAGTTGTTTGTTTTTGGTGGTGGGGGTTACTCCCTTCAGTCTCCTCTATAGCAGGTACAATGCTCTATAGGGTTTATGTCTGGAGACTGACATTCAGTCTAAAACCTTCTACTTCCTGTCGAGATGAACTCCTTTGTAGTTTCGGCAGTGTGTTTCGGGTCATTATCTTGCTGCATGATGAAGGATCTCCCAATCAGCTTGATTGCATCTTTCTTTAAATTGAGCTCATTTTATTGTTGCCATCATGCATGAAATCATCAATGAAGATTAATGAGCCTGTTACAGAAGAAGCCATGCGAGCCCAAGCCATGACATTACCTCCACTGTGTTTCGCAGATGAGGTATGTTCGGGATCATGAGCAGATACTTTCTTTCTTCAAACTTTAAATTTTCCATCACACTGGTAAAGGTTAATCTTTGTCTCATCAGACCATAAAACTTTGCTCGTGAATTTCTGAGGCTCGTCTCTGTACTTCTTTTCCAGCTGGGTTTTCCTGCTCTTCTTCCTAATTAGTGGTTTGCATTTTCTTGTGAAGCCTCTGTACTTTTGTTGTCTTCTGCAAACAGCAGATTGTGATACCTTCACTGCTGCCCTCTAGACGTTGTTGCTGATGTCACTAACGGTTGTTTTTGGTTCCATTTTTTTTTTTTTTTTTTTACAGCAATTACAACATTTCTGTCATCAACTGCTGTTGTTTTCCTTGGTCTACCCGTTCCACATGTGTTACTTAGTACACCAGTGACAACTCTTCAGGACATTCCAGACAGTTGTACTGGCTATGGCCAATGTTTGTGCAATGGCTCTGACTGATTTCCCATCTTTTCTCAGCTTCACAGTTGCTTGTTCTTTTACCCATAGACAGCTGTCTGGTTTTGATGTTGGTTATTCCTCTAACTATAAATGTGCAGTGTGCAAAGGCAAAACCAAAATCTGAAACTGAGCACTGACATTCAGTGCTATCCTGTATGTAACAGGATATACCTGGGCAACAAAGGTGCGACTGTCACCTGTCAGTCATGTTCCAAAACTTTTGCTCACAAGAAAAATGGGTGGGTTCAGACAAACTGTGCTGAAATAAAAGCTGAGATGTTGATCTACTGTCGCATATTCACATTTTAATGTCAAACACAAATGTTTTCAGTGTACAGAAAAAAAAATAAAGAGATTGGTCTCANCCCCCGCGGTCCAGAAAATGCTATTGAGCTTTGAATATTTTTTCCTGGCATCAAAACAGAGATTGAAATGCTCGTGACAACCCTAATAGCTAATCATGATTACATGAAGAACACACACCTTTGATAAGAGATTACTGAGTTCATGTGGGTGGAGTTTGACCACTTCTCCAAGCTGCTGGGCCGCTGCTTTCCTGGTTACTGGTGTGGTTCCAGTGTCAAGCAGGATAAACAATCGGTCAAGTCTAAAGACAGGTTATGAGAAACAGACACAAAAGAAAACAAACCAATGTTAAAAGAAGCCAGCAGAACATCAGCATGGGCATTCTTGACTGCCACTGGCCAGTTGGCACAAAAAAAAGAAAAAAAGATACATATTGTGAAATTTTTCTTTTCTAAATTTGGAATACACATTTTAAAATATATATTATATATATATATATATATATATATATTAAAAAAATGAAGCTCTCGCTGTTCCTGTCACAAAATGTGAGTTCATTTAAAACAGTTAATTAAAACAAATGAAATGAGCACTGTCCCAGAATTCCAGAATTAGTACACGTGTTTGTTACTGGTTTTGATGCTCTACAGTGAAAAGATTTTAGGGTTTAAAATAATTAAAAGCTGTCACAATTTTATTCTATTGGCTTTGAACCCAAGTAACCTGCCTAATGATTCCAGTCTCACACTGAGCAGTCTATTAATAAAGTGAAGTGGATTAGAGATGTACTGATGTATCTCCAGGTACTACAAACACTTAATCTGTACAAGAGATGAGTGCACACTAATATGCACACTGCCAGGCATGAATTTTTAAAATTCTGTTATCAAGAACATTTGCAAGCAATTTTACAATTCATGCTAACATCTAGACCAAAACAAACAAACAAAAAAAAAAACCCGTGTCACTGAAAGGTGTTACTGTCCTAGTTTCCAACATTGACATAACTGATTACACATTTGACAGGTAGTAAGCCATGGGTGGAGTCTTTCACTTTCAGAACTATTTATGCAGCATTTGCATGGGAATGCACTGGGCTTTTTCCTTTTCTTTTTTTTTGGTTTTAATGTGGGTGTGTGAATTTCATGATTCGCTGAGTGTGGTATGAGCTATGAGGGCAGAGGAAGCATGAAGNCCTTTTTTTCTTTGGCCACTGTTCTGACGTGACCCCTGGTTAGTCTACAGTGTGCCGTTACTAGGACTAAGCTCTCCCCTGAAACACAGTTACATTAAAATTACACTAGTCAACTCTATACAGTACACACCTGTAAATACAAAGCTTACGACTATGTAGTTCTTAAATTGACTTCACACTCAGACACAGCACAGAAGATGTACACCTAACCTGGAAACAGTGGAGTTCTTCTGGAGATAACTCTAGTCTAAGCTTTGGTATTAGTGATCTGTATGAAACACTGCTTTTGACTCAACAACCCTGATGAACCCTGGAGGAATATGATGGGTGTTTAATAAAGCTTTATATTGAACCTCTGGCCCACCCACACCAATAAAATAATTTACTACTTTTTGTTACAATGCACAGGAGTGAACTGCAGTACTTAAGCAATTTGATAGACGATCTTGTTGTATATGGAAAAGTGTTTCAGAAATCTGGATGTTGATTCCACCAACTATGAATTTAAATAATATAAATCCCCAACAAACTACAGCTGGACTACAGATGAGTGTATTCTAACATACACCACGTGGACTCTTAATCATGACAAAGAAGAAAGTCGTGTGCACACGTAAACAATTTTGTCAGCATCAACGCTACACTGTAATTTCAGAATTTGTTTACAGTTTAATATCTGGAATTAATTCACGGGTGACTAACAGGTGCAACTGTTCCGGATACTGACACTAACATAACTGGCTCGCCAATGGTGGCATCTCTTGTCTGCAAAGCAGCTTTCCTCACATAACTCCACAGCAGTGTTAGTTAACTTCTATCTAATGCCGGGGCATCAGCGGAGTGTTACAGATCCCCCGGGATGTATTTTAATGCCGCACCTGCAGTGAACATAAGACCAAACTCAGTTATGGTCCCATTTCGAGGCCGATCACAAGTGGCACTACTAAGTTACAATGTAACGTTACACTTGCTAACGGTAGACAGCCGTCGCCATGCCATTCTCTTCCTAATCAAAAGCTAGCAGGTACTAGCAAGTACGCTAGCTAACAGCTCAAGGAAACTGGAAAATAAACAGAGCCAACACAGGCATCGCTTACCTCGATACAGCCATGGTCAACTATTGTATGCACTTCAGCGTCCCACATTCAACAGGCAATCGGCAACTTGGGACTTTTCTTGCTACGCTGTTTCCCTTGAGGCAAATAACAGCAGTCGTTAGCTAGTTAGCAGCTTCCGCCAGCTAGCTGAGGCCCGGACAGTGTGCTTCAGTCCACCAGAGAGCGAGTTCACAACCAATTCATGTTTTCAAAGTTGCCCCTGTTGCCTCTCTGCAGCCTTCTTCCACAAAAAACCGCCAAGTACCATTACTATAAACCTCAGTTTACCCTTCAGAACTCCTCGCAGATAAATATTTTAACCTAATAAGATTTAAAGAGTTATTTTGTTGCACGCTGAGGACGACCCAGAAGACTGTTTTTATATGAGGAGCCATCTTGCATTTATTCCTTCCTCCATAGCAGGCGGAGGCTGATTGGTTACAAGCATCAGGGAGAGCCAATCAAAATGCACGTTAAAAGAGGAAACGAATCGAAAAGGGGGGAAAAAAAACACCCGAAAAGGAATAGTATACTTTTTTTGTGTGTTAATACATTGTTGCACCTTACACTGCATTCCCAATTTAAAAAAAAGGTTACAAGCTTACATCATATTAGCAGCATATTGTGTCATAATCCTTTAATATATCATAAACTGAATGGGCTTCTAATATAAAATAATTTTAGATGGACCTTTTTTTTTTGTGCATCCATGTATTTCCACAGCAGTTCCAGAAATTTCTATCTGGTGCGATGATTTCAATGCCTCCACTGAGCCCTGAGCTGACCGTGGTCCTGAAAAAAGATAAATCTTCTGTTTCACACAGAGAACGCCTTGACAGACACACACACACGCACGCACGCACGCACGCACACAGACACACACACACACGTGTTAAGAGTGACAGAGAATGGCGCTTTGCTGAAAACCACAAGTGGCATTCAGCAAAGGTTAATCATGCTTAGTGTTTCAGATGGCTACTGTGTAGATGGTATTAAGCAGGATTAACAAATATGTAGACAGTTCAGCAGACAACAGTTGTAGTTTTTACTTTGAGCAGCTTAAGTATTTGCATATGAAATATTAAAAAGACAGAATTAGACTACTACACACCCACGCAAAAAACAAAATTCATATTGTACTGATATTCTCATGCAGGTTTTTATTTTTAAACATAATTCAATATAATCTTTTAAGTTCAGCAACTTTCAAATCATGGGCTTTGTTGCTTTCTCAGAAGTAGAGATATCATTTTTAATAAATGTGATGATTCAATACCTCAAGTACAGTGTGACCTCTGCTGTCTCAAGGTGTGCTCTTTGTGTTTCTGCAATGTCACATAAAGAATGAATTTAAAACCTTAAAGTGCCTTCCCTCAGGCCACTGCATTCTTAAAGTGCTGTCATACAAATCAGGTCTTTCTTTTTTAATTTCAAGTGCAGTTTTCCAGGTTGCCAAGCGTCTACAACAATATTCTTTGCAGTAGAAAAAAACCAGCAGAGTGCAGATACATCTAAAATTGTCACATGGAGGACTAAGCACAGCATGCACAGTGCAAGAGGACAGCCTTTTACTTAAAAAAGTGTTTCAGTGTGGATAGTTTCACTGCACAGAACTGAGTCGTTGAATTTGAAATGATTTTATCACATAATGAACATCCTGTCTTTTCAGATTTTTTTGGTTATGAAACATTGTTATGCAATGTCTAAAATAAGCACAGGGCAGTGCAGTTTGGAATGCAATCTGTGCTCACATTTAGATTACAGCAAATCCTGCTTCTATAGGACTGAAGAGATTAGAAAGGACTGTAAAAATCATTTGAATTCAAAAAAATTTAATATTATAATGTCTTTTCCACAGCATAAGCAAATGTAATTAACATATTCTCTTGATTTGGTTTAATTTGTGACCCTGACTTGGAAATATATCCTTTCTGCTGCAAACAAAAAAGGGACTACTGACACTGTTGAAATGAGAGGGAGCAGTGCAGCCTGAGTATGTACTGTCACCACCAGTCACAGAGCGACATACATCTTTTTTTGGCATACTACTAAGACCTCGCTGACATGTATTTGTACTGGCTTATATTTGTACTATCTGCCTTTTGAACCCAGTTGTGGTGAATAAGGGATATAAAATAAAATAAATAAAACAAATATGTATATTTTTTAGAACTTCACCGGAATGTGAACAGTGTGTGTGTGATGAGCTCAGAAATCTAGAGGAGGAGGACACATCAGTTGCTGTTCAGCATAAAAATGTAACTGATTTTTTTTTTTTTCCCTTTTTGTTTGTGGGCATTGTGACTGTTACTAAAACTAAACTGTTCCTTTTAACAGTATTACATTTACTGAATGCTTAGCTCAATACAGCCTAATATCATTTTGTTTCACTGCATAGACAAAACTTATTTGATTTTACAGTGCAAAAGTTTACAGTATGGCTAGTATTTCACACGAGGCAAACTACTGTTGAGGCAGCCAATTCTTACATCTACCTCAGACATACATTACAGAACATTAAATGCAACAGCGTCTAAGATTTAGCTAGCTAGGTAAATTTGCTGTCTCTGTAATCCAGTGCAGCCATGTGTCATATTCCTCTAGTAGAGAGAAAAAGTCTGTCTCACACTATCTAACCGAGCTCTGAAATTCTAACAGCCTAAATGTCTCACTGTGTCATACAATTATTTTTAGCATCCTATATTTCATTAAGTATCAGAAAGCTAATGTTAGCAAGCTACTGCAGAATCAAGTCTTGTCTCTTGGTCACCAAAATTTGTATCTGTGAGGAATTTTTTTTGAGTTGCCAGTAAATATGGAATGAAGAAGCAGAAATAAAGTCCTTAAATGTCACAGACATATAGCTTAACAGATGCAATTCATTCCGGTAAAGATAGAGAAGTTACTGACAACCATCAGGAGTGCGTGAACCCTACAGCAAGCACTGCTAAGTTTATATATATAAGCACATTGTGCTTGTGGAAATGCTCTTACTTTCACTATTAAACATAAACCTGAGTGCTGCTGTTGTTTTTCTTTGATTTGATTTCACCAAACTTTTAAGTGTTTGCCGATCATGATCATTCAGGATTTTTTCCGACCACATTTCTTCGATGGGTCCCCACTGTCCTCCCAGTTTTTAATAATGAATTGGACAGTTCTTAACCCAATTTTAGTAGTTTCTGCAATCTCCTTAGATGTATTCTCTGCTTGATGCACGCCTATGATTTGACCCTTCTCAAACAGACTGACATCTTTTCCACCACCACGCTATGTGTCTTTCGACATGGTTGTTTAAGAAAAGAAGCAACTCATGGCACCAGTTGGGGTTAAATAACTTGTTGCCAGCTGCCATGCAGTAATTATCCAATAGGAGGCTCGTACCTGTTTGCTTAGTTAAATCCAGGTGGCGACTTTTTTTTTGGCCAGGCAGTGTAACTCAACCATACATGTCAGTGCCATACATGAGCAAAGCTAAAAAGCTAGTTTCTCCAGTCTTTCTGCCAATAGCTCCTTCATGTCTTATTGTCACTATCCAAATTTTTTCTCCTGAAATAATCTGTTTTTTTTACTTGGGAAGTGCATAAACACTTACCCCTGTGTTTGTTTTGTTTATGGCTAGAAGATGGAGACGAGGCACTTTCACACTATACCATTCAGGTGTGGGTGGACCTAAAAGTGCACTGATAAGCCCCGTTGTCAGCAGCATTAGCTACCCCCTGTTGGTCCTTTAAATCTTCAGAGTACTGTGTGTCTTCCTGAGGAAAGCCTTAAACATCAGAATGCTGCCAAGATAACACTTAATTAATGTTGGGGATTTATTTTTTACTCAGTGACTAAAGGACAAATACTCAAAGGTAAACTCCAGTAAATTAAATAATAAACAGTGGATCAGCCAAATAATAAACAATTAAATAATACATTAGACAGAGAGCAACAGATAGACTAACTTCTCTCTTCCAGTGCACCTTATCTGAGGACCGGCCACTGAATGTACAATTAGAACATCGCCAACGTCACCATGGTCTGTCATTAATCTGGACAAGATTTCTCTATTGATTAAATTAGAACATCAGGAAGAAGATGTGCCTGGGACTGAGAGGAATCTGAGTCATGGAAAACCAG
>JASGAU010348667.1:0-11531 GCA_030220045.1 Australoheros facetus
AAAAGTCACTTTGCCAAAAACTGAGTGCAGCTTCTACCTGTGATAGAAATGCTGTTTCTCACTCACAATGACCTGATATCATTCATGAGAGACGTGTTTGACATGTTTGACAGATTATAGGTCAACAAGTCATTTACAGCCGTTTAAATACAGACGATCACTTTCTGGCACACCGGCAGCTGTTGAATGTAACTAATAAAGTAACTTGTAATCTAACTTAGTTACTTCTAAAATCAAGTAATCAGTAAAGTAAGTTACTTTCTAAAGGAGTAATCAGATTACTTTTTCACTTAGCAAAGCTCGAGGGTCTCACAGTGTTTCACAGGAAACAGGAAGCTGCCGGGAGACGTCTCAAAGTAGAAGAGAAACCTGGTGAGTCAGAGACCTCTCAGCAAAGCACGACCCCACGCAGAGGTCACAGAGAGTGGGAGGAGCCTGAATGGCTGAGTGAGAATCATCTCCAATCACAGTCAGCCCCGAGTAACAGCATTGTGTGTGTGTGTGTGTGTGTGTGTCAGTCACCTGCTTTATTAGCCGGCTCCAGTTTCTTCCTGACCAGCGGAGACGAGCAGCGCTTCACATCTGACTCATCTGAACACAAACACCAAAAACAAACAAAAATAAAATCAACTCTCAGACACACACACACAGACACACACACACAGCAAAGACTTACCCAGAGACATGACTCAGATTTTAAATCCTCACGACAACAGAAAGCTGTGGACTGACACCCGTAATTAACTCTGTGTGTGTGCGTGTGTGTGTGGGCGTGTGTGTGTGTCCACACCTTCACATGTCCAACCTGAAAATCCTGAAAATCTGTGTCTCAGCAGAGCTTGTGACTCACAGCAGGTTTCAGTTAAAATTCATGTTCAAATCTGGCTTGAAAACATGAATGAAGAAATAAACGATCAATCAATGATCGACTGATCGGATCGATCGATAGACTGAGCCGATCGATCGAGTACCTGGGGCTTTCTGCTTTTCTCTGATCTTTGTAGATGTTTTCAACACTTTAATTAAAGGAAATCAAACCGAATGATCTACTGACGTCAGTCTGAATCGAGTGTTTTTATTGGACGCCCCCACCTGACAGGAACAGGTTAACTTCAGGTATGATGCGAGTACTGAATGTGGGTGTTCAGGTGTACAGCATCACCAGACTGAATCCTAATGAAAGCCCCTCAGAAGGTGTGTTCAGGTGAGAACCTGTGAGCAGGATTTAAACCTGAGGGGGCTCTCCTGTCAGGAGCCATCTGTGTCGGTCAGCAGCGTATTTGTGTGTCGTTGTGTTACCGGAGTCTGACTCTGAGCGTTGCTGGTTCCAGCTCAGCGCGGCGGCGGCTCCCGCTCGTCGTCTGCACTTCCTGCTTCTCCTCTGATTCTTCAGCAGCTCCAACTCTGAGCTCAGCTCATCGTTTCTGTCCCGCAGCTCCTGAACGCAACACAACACACAGATTCTCAGTGCTCACACACAGTCCTGAATCTGCCTGCACGCAAACACACACCAGCAGAGGAAACCCCTCGGCTCAGTCTGCAGGTGAACAGCCGGTCACGCACACAGCACGTCTGAGGTGCAGTTACAGCAAAGCTAAAGTGAAAATGTGGTCACTGAGACTCTGACACACCAGCTTCCTCCAGCTCCTGGAAACAATCTGTTCCAACCACTGATGATCTTTTTACTGCTTTTTCCCCTGGGATGGATGGATGGATGGATGGATGGATGGATGGATGGATGGATGGATGGATGGGAAACTCCCCATCCATCCCTCCCTCCCTCCCTCCCTCGTCCAGGTTGTCTGAGCAGAGATGCCCACACTTCGCTGTCCTGTTGGACTCGGGGCAGACTGGCTGCACCATCTTGTGGTATAAATGGGTACTGCATCAAAGCCTGCTCCTGCTCTAAACACACTGAAGCCATTCAGACAGATGTTCTGGACGTAACGCCACAGCTGCTGCGTCTGTCTGTAAACTATCATTTACAACAAGCACCTTAAAGTATAAAAACATAATTCAGTTTTCATTTTGTCTGTTAACTCCTCACAGCCCTGACTGTGAGCTGGGAGAAACCCTGCAGATGTCAGACACTCGGGCAGGAAGCACATTTCATCCAGCTGACAATAAGGACAGTAAACAAAAGCCACACTGATCACAGAAGAGCTGACGGAGCAGACTGCAGAGGCGCTGCAGGTACGAGCGGCTCTCGCCTGGATTTTCTGTCCCAGCAGCCGTGAGGTGTTCAGGTGCACAAACACAGACACGAAACCCGTTTCAGATGGTGATCTAAAAACTGAAATATCAGCGCTCTCAGCTTTGACATCATTTCACTGCAGCCCAGCTTTAGCTTCACTAAAGTTTGGAGGAACAGGAGAACGTCACAGGTACCTTCTGAATGATTAGTCTCACTGTTCCAGCCTCCTTTACACCAACAGGAACCTGCTGGGAGTCTTTTATTCCTTCACATTTAAAAGAAGCTGAACTCGCAGCGCTCCCACTTCATTTGTTGTAGTACGAGAACTTCAGTATATTTAAGCTTACCCGGCACTGCTGTTCGTACTCTTTGATGATTTCAGAGAATCGCTCCTCGTGGCTCAGACCGACGCCGGACGGGTCCAAACCGCCAAACTGCAAAAACAAAACACCCGTCAATCAAGCAATCCATCGATCGATCGGTGATGGATCATCAACTGCTTCAAACAAACATAAAAAGTCATCGAGGACGAGGCCAAGAAACCGAGTCAGAGGAAACCTTCATCAATGATTCAACAGATACAAGCAGGAGAGTTACCCAACACCAGCCACACACACACACACACACACACACACACACACACACACACACACACACACACAGCATGATCAGGTTTGTTGTTTTGGATCATTTACAACAGTGACTCCCAAAGGATGGCTCAGAGCCCCCCAGTGGACCATGAAGGTACTGCAGGCAGGCTGCGAGGGCTCAGTCCTTGTATTAAACGTGTACACGAGACTTCCAAACTAAAGTTACTGTTGAGTCCTGAACTCGTCTCTGGCTAACAGCGGCCGTCAGGAGGAAGTCCGGCTGTTACTGCACAGCAGTGAAATCACAGGATCGAAACGTCTGAACACAAAAAGGAGGAAATCCTTCGTCTTCAGCTCTGTGAGTAAAGTTTGGGGACGTCTGGTTCATGTCTGCCTCACCTCTCTTCTCTGTTCCCCCATCTACCCCTCTGAGCGGGGCTCAGGTGGAGGTCAGGTGACCGGACAGGTGCTCTGGACCATCGATGGTCCCTCTGAGCTCAGGTCACGGGGGTCACGCCTCGTCCTTCCCGCTCTCATTTTCAGATCTTGTTGAACAGGGATAAACAGCCGATGTGATTTTTGAATTAGGTTTTGTATTTAAACCGGGACCTGGTCCCCTGCAGCTGCCACAGAAGGTGGTGCTGATGCTGCTGGAAGCTTGTTGAACAGGAGAAAGTACGAGATCAGTAAAGTGAGATCAGATCTGAGTGAACATTAAAAAGCATTTTTGCCTGTAACACAAACATCCCCCGTTTGCTCTGAAAACTCTGCTGGGCTGCCGTTTACTGTAATCTGATTACTGCAGCAGGCGCTGATATGAAGCCACTGAGTGAAAACGTGACTGATCGATGAAGCTGTGGATGATTTTTGTGGCTCAGAGCGAGCCCTGATCGGGACACCTCTGATGTCTAAGGTTGGTCACCTTGTCGTGCAGCAGCTGGTCGAGGTCTCTCTGCAGTCGGCTCACCGAGCCTTCGGCTTTACTCAGCTCCATCTTCACGGCGTTCAGCTCCTCCTCCAGACGACCGTTCTCCTGAAAGCAGAGAACATGTTCCGCACACACCTGAGCACTCAGGTATATAACCCGAATATTAAAAATGAAAGAATTCAGCTCAAAGGAGACGAACGAGGAGGAGGAGGATGTAGCGCACCTGCACGGCGCTGTGGAGCTCCTCCTGTAGCTCCGCCTCCTGCGCTCTGAGCAGCTGCAGCTCCTCCTGCAGGGCACCACGCTCTGCCTCCACCTGCTGCAGCAGCGCCTCGCTCTCCTGCTCCGTCTCACTTCGCAGAGCCGTCAGCCTATCACGGAAGTCCTGCTCCAGGTCCCTGCCAATCACAAAGTGACTCGTCAACACCTCCGTCAGACCCGCTTACACTGCGTTAGTGCCTTTAATAAATCCTGCCTGAACCTCTTGAAACAAACCAATCCTGTGCAGCTAATTTACAGGTTGGTCTGTGATTGGACAAAAGAGCCGGATCAGGTAACGCTCTGATTCCTTTAAAGCTAACAGGGAACTTTACAGAGTGCAGCCAAAAGCTAAAATCCCGACCCTGACCTGATCCTGCTCTGGTTGAGCGTCTCCATGCTGGCGTGCCGGTCGTCCACCTCTCTGACCAGCTGCAGGTTCCTGTGGTCGGCCAGGTCCAGGTCGGCCTTCGCCTTGTCGCGCTCCCTGCGGGCCTGCTCGGCCAGCTCCCTGAACACAAACCGACAGAGAGCACGGCTCAGGAGCTGCACTGCATCACCGCAGGAGGTCAGAGCAGCTACGAAGGGAGCCCGAAGCTCCGAACATTTTACCTGCACGATCAGAAATCAGTGCAGACTCCTCACTGACTCAGAAATACATCAATAATCCAGGTTCTGTCTGCGGAGGCCACAGACTGTAACTCTGATCAAATTTCAGTTTTCTAAGGATCTGCAGACGCAGCACGGGGCGCTGAACTCTCCACCTTCAGCAGGTTAAAATAAGAAAACTTACTGCAGGTGCTGGATTTCGTTCTTGTAGGAGATGAGCGCCGCCTGGTGGATGCCGTTCCCGCTGACCAGCAGCTCGTTGTCCAGAGCCAGAGTCAAGTCTGCCAGACTGAGGCGCTCCTCCAGGGGGAAGTCCAGAGTCTGCAGGGACAAAAACCCACACCCCAAACAGCCGATGTTACTCATCAGGAACATCTGTCCAGCTGAGGCCGCCTCGGTTCTCAAAGGTGATTCAACAGGAAGTGCATAAATCTGCTGCAGGGTCAAACTTTACTTTATTTGTTCTTCATGTATCTGTGCTTTATGGCCAGCTGTCTGTAAACACCTTTATAAATAAAGTTTTCTGTTTGATCGGTTTCTTTGTGGCTCTCAGAGTATTTCAGAGTATCCTAGGAGTAAATGCTGCTGGCTGTGCTGCGGTTCCTCCACAGTAAAGATCATAACTTCAGCGTTTGTGCTTTCTTTAGCTCACAGCCTTCACGTTAGCAGTGAACAGACAAACTGAGCCTGCAGGCAGCAGCAGATTAAACAGTCACAGAAACACTGCTAACGCACAAACGTCTCTAAAGACTGAAAAACGTCTTTGTTAATCAGATTCAGAACTTTTAAAAACTGTAACTGAGACAGCCTGTGGCTCAGCTCTGGGTCCTGGTCTGCACTGACCTGCAGGATGTCCCGGCTCTTCCTGATGCCCTCCTCCGTCCACAGGGCCATGACGCGCTCGGGGCTCGTGCATCCGGAGCCGTCGTCCAGCCGGCTGAGGACCCTCTGACCCGCGGCGGCCGTCAGCAGGGAGGGCGAGGTGGAGCGAGCCGAGCGCTCCTCCGACACCGCCGGAGGCTGCATGGAGGAGCGGAAAACGGAGAGTGAGCGACGAGATTCCAGAGTCCTGAGAAACGCCTGCTGCTGCAGTTAATCTGGATTAGCTTTAACACACTGGGGAACACCAGATTTAAACCTGCACGCTCTCCCTCACATGCAGGCCCCCGTTTCTCTGAGAGACACACTCACATCCACCGTCATCAAACCTCGTTTAACCATCACAGGAAATTTATCCTGAGTCGCCACCTTTTATCCACGGTATCAAGTTTTTAAACCGTCCATCAGTTTTCATTTAAACAAGCAGCAGCTGGAAAAAAAGCTTAAAGACTTTTTTAAGGACATTTAGGACCAAACAGCCAAAGTTTGAACATCTTTCCAAAAATGAACAGTCAGCGTATGAAGAACATTTTCTAAAGTTTGATCAGGAATGAGCTGAAAGATGAGACGTTTTACCTGCTGACTGATTTCACCTGCACAGAGACATCGATCACCAACGCAGGTGATCTACACGGAGCCTCGACTCGCACCCAAACTCTCTCGTGCTGACTGTAACACTCGTGAAGAAGATGGTTTAGTGAGGCCTTCATCATCAGCATGCTGCCAACCCTGCAGCTCAAACACGTTTTATCAGCCGGCGCGAGCGTTTCAAATAAATGAACTAATGAACACATTAAAGCTGCCGCTGGCTCACGGTGGGAACATCGAGCTTCAAATGAAGCGCTGCTGAGACCCGTCAGAGAGAAATGTGACACAGCTCCACAGACATCTCACTCACACACACACACACACACACACACACACCACGAGGAGGGGCAGCTCTGAACTCAGATTCACAATCAGACAAACCAAACCGGCCTCTTTAGAAGCTGCTTCAGCATTTCTGCTCAAACTGAAGCGTCAGGCTCACGGCCTCGATGACCGCACTGACCCCCCAAACTGCTCCGCAAGCCGCTTTGGAACCCGCCTCCGCTCAGCTGCTGATTCTGACTTAATGCCGTATCTGCTGCCTGTGATAGCTGCATTCCTGCCTTCAGACTTTACAGCTACACACACTGAACAGCTGGCAGGTCCCAGAACCTCATTACAGAAGGAAGCATGAACCTTTCTCTGACCGCAGTGATCCTGTATCTGTTCTCCACATCATCGCCATCTTTGCACTGAACATCGACGTTCCCCTCAACTACACATGAATTAGTGGAACAGACCGCATTCCACACGCTGTACAAAGCTAAGTTTGCATTCATTCTGCTCTGAAAGGAGCTTCCAGGTACGTGGGGGTGTTGATCACCTGAGCGTAGCAGTGCATGGCAGCCCTCATCCTCTCCATCCTCACCCACATTTACAGCCTGAGCTCACAACTTTTACATGCCTGTGCATGCAAGCTGCTACCTGTTCACCTGCAGGTGGGGTCACCCTGATTGGACTGATGACCTCCAGCTGCAGCAGAGCTTCCTGACTGGCTGAAAGGAGGAGGTGAGGAAAGGTGGAGCTCCGTGCAGCAGCTCCTGACATGCTCATTCTGAATGCAGCTCAGTGATCTGACTGCAATCATTTACAAAATCCGATCTCAGAGCTTCTCCGTCTGAGACGATTACAATAAATCCCAGCTGACAGAACTGAAGCTCACATTCAGTCATTTCAATAAAACTTCAAAAACTTTCAATAAAATATTTTCTGTAACAAACAGGTCACTGAGTCAGGTTTTCTTTCAGCAGTGAGACATTCAGTCAGGGTCAGGTGGGTCAGGGTCTGAGTCAGGTGGGTCTGAGTCAGGTGGGTCTGAGTCAGGTGGGTCAGAGTCTGAGTCAGGGTCAGGGTCAGGTGAGTCAGGTGGGTCAGGGTCAGGTGGGTCATTGGCCGGTTATGGCAGTGAATGGAAAACACTGTTCATGAACATCAGTGTCCTGAGTGGGGGGGTTGTGTGTCCTTCAGAAAGATCCTGAAGGAGGTGATCCAGGAAGCACTGACGCTCTTTTCCTTATCTGGAGAATTTAACCAGCTCTGATTTTGGCTGCAGACCCTTCAGGAAGTCACAAACTCTCTGAGCACGTGCGTCTCACCTTGTGTGGCGTCCTCTGCAGGTCAGCTGATCGTACGGGGGTGGAGCAGGTGATGGGGGTGGAGCCACACAACACCTTCTTGAACTCGCTAATGCTGACTCTGCCGTCGAGGTCGGGATCCAACCTCCTGAGCAGCACGTCCACTTCCTGTTTACAGCCGCAGAGATCAATGCAAATACTGATATTATCACAAATAACGTGCCGCAAACGCCTCGCGTGGAGCCTCACCTCACTGTGCAGGTGCTGCAGACCCAGGTGATCACACACCACCGTCAAGACGCGTCCTCCTGGCTCCTCCCCCTGCTGGTGACCTGCAAATAAACACATGAAGCCAAGCTTCAGATTTTCTTCCCGTGTTTGCCGCAGGTGCACACAGGTGTGAATAACAAGCGTCTACACCTTCATCTCTACATCTGAGGATGGACGGACGCCATGAGATGATGCTGAGATTTCAGACAAATATTAATCAGCTGATTAACACCTTCAAATGTTTCATAGCTGCTGGATGTGTTGCTGCCTGATCTGTACCCTAGCCCAATTTAATCTCTTCCTGTCCCTGCCTTTTACAATAAAAGCTGTATATATGCGCGGTATGGTGGCTGTACTCCTGCAGCAGCAGAGCAGACTCTTGCTGATCACCAGCTGATTAAAATGAACTTCCAGAGGTTCGTATAAACAATTTTCAGCAGCCTGTAGGCTGAAAATCAATTTTACCTTTTTTTCTCTCCATAAATATATAAATACTTTTATTTTTTTGTCAGTAAAGTCTAATAAATGTCAAACAGTTTGGGTAAAAAAAAAAAATCATCATTCATGAAGAAAAATTAGGTTAAAAACTTAGAACTCTAAAAACCTTTTAAAAATTGCTCATTGATAATTGAACTCTCAGTAATATGATGTCTATGATTAATCTTTTGGTGGTTTTATAAAAGTCACACTAATCATCGGTCCGGCTGATGAGGCCTTCAAACGCCGCTGAACTTGCTGGTATTATTTTATTAACGTACCACAGACGACCTCGCGGATGTTACGGCGTGAACCGCCACCCGCTGCGACCCAAACAGGTCACTGAGACAGGAGCATGTGACCGAGCGAGGTGGGAAATAAGCTGCAGGGCTTTGATGTGAAAAATAAGCAGCTGTATGTCAGTCAGTCCTACTCATCACATCTTTCATTAAATGTCTGTCTAAATATGTTTCAATAACAACATAAAGTGTGACCTTGTTTTAAGATTTCCTGCTTTTAGGAATAAAAACAAACAAAAGGAGAGATGAAGTTCTGCAACAGAGGAAATCAACTTTAACAAGTAATGAAAAACGGCCTCTTTATAGAAGCAGGTCAGCGCAGTTCATCGGTTTGAATTCAACACCAGAAACAAGAATTTTAAACTACAGCAGCAACAGGAAGTGCAAACACTTCTGCACAGATCGAGCTGCAGGAACGAAGCTGCTGGATGAACTGTGGAGGTACCTTTAGATTGAAAGGGTGTCTCCTTCTGACTTCCTGTCTCCTCATCAGACTTCAGGCTCTGCAGAGAAAACATGGAGGTCAGTGACTGCAACACACACACGTGCACACAAACACACACACTGTGTTTTTCTGTGGTTACCAGCCTGTTAAACTAGTTTGAACTAACACAGTGTCCCAGTATCCTCTTCACACACTCTTTCAAAACAAAGTGTATGTGTGTGTGTGTGCGCGTGTGTGCAGTGGAGCCAACAGACCAAACAGCTATTTGAAGGAATTCCTGAGCGGCCATTACTTCTGCTACACTGACCATATAATATGTGTGTGTGCACGTGTGTGTGTGTGTTCACGTGCACACCCCTGACTGTCATGCTGAAGAGCTTAGCATGTAAACCCTCCTCCTCCTCCTCACTGTCAGGACTTTCATGGGAAACTGAGGCTGCAGCAGCTTTGCATTTCCCTGTGAAAATCAGCTGATCGCTGCAGCTGGTTTTATCCAATAAATCACTTAAATGTGATCAAACATTAACGACACAGGAGCTGCAGATTAGCTTTAGATTCATGAGTGTAAAACTAAAATAATGCTGTCCACATTATAAAAACCAACATCAGGATTAAAGAATACAGAAACCATTGGTCTCCATTAGCCCGACTCGCACTGACAGTTACGAGAGATCAATGAGCTGATCGATGGATGCTTTATCAGGTCCTCATCACACGGAGCAGTAACAGCTGCAGTGCGGGAAGCAGCCTCTGAATGTGAAGTATTTACTTAGAGATGTCACAGAGACGACAGCGCAGACTTACAGAGAAACTGTTCACACACGGCCGGTCTGACTCTATTCTGACTCTACTCGGCTCTACTGCACATCGGAGCGCCGTGTTCAGCGTGACCGACTGAAGTGGCGCCTCATGAGCAGCTGTTCTGTCAGTCAGGATCTTTGATGGCAGTCGGAGGCAGTGACGTGCAGCCTGACAGGTGAATAACTGATCATCAGGTAGCAGGAACGCTTTATGGAACATCACAAAGATTTTGATGTCCAAATTCCCGCGCTCTCCATCGGATCACTGAGCGGGAAAAAGTGCAGAGCAGCTGTGGAGGTCTGTGGCATCGACGGGTCAGAGGGGGCCGACTCAGGGAGGAGGTTTAAAGCCCGATCGAGAACGCTCACACGTGAAACCGTTATAAAGGGCGTTTTATTTTAGTTTACTGCATTCAGGGATTTGATCTGGAGACATCTAAACTGGTGTGCAGAAAGTTTGTTAGTGCTATCAAACGTTCGTCATCCAGCCTGAGCTTATCTGAACACATCCGCCTGTCCTCCGCAGCCTGACGCAGTCACAACAGCTGCTATACAAATGAAACATATGAGGGATAAGCATTCATCTATTAAAGGTTCATAATAATTGACAACATTTGGTAATCAAACAGACTGATACTGGCTGCAGGAGCGCTGATAAACATACAGCAGTCAAATTCCTGCTCTCATATGGAAACGTCCTGTTTAACAAAGCAGCTGAAACAGACACAATTATTCAGCCCCTAAAATCACACATCAGGTGGCATCAGGCATTCAGGTTTCTGTTCCTACACCACACACTCATGCCTGAACTCCAAGAAAGCTCAGCTCCGGATGCTCAGAAGCATCCAGGCGAGCAGCAGAAGATTTGGGATACCGCTCTGCAGAGCGATGAAGCAGAACTCAAACATTTTGGGATCAGCAGGAGGAAAAACGAAGGAACTCACTCCCCGCAGAGACCCACGATGGAGGCTCGATGATGATCTGGGGTGACTTTGGTTCCTCAGGAACTGGAACCTACAGGAAAAACCTGTAAGAACGTACGTGAGGACGTGAGGTTTGGGTGGGCGTGGACCTTCCAGCAGGAAAATGACCCCAGGTATGCTTTTAAATTCACCAATCCTGGAACTTTGTAGCAGTCACATGACCTAAACCCCAGGACATAACAGGAGCAGAGATGAACTGACTCCTAAGGAGCTGGTGTCTGGCTGTGCATCACCTTCACTGCTCTAAAGCACTGAGGACACTTACCAAGAAGGGGCTCAATGATGTGTAGACTGCAGCATTCAGTAAAACCTTCAATATCACTTTCATTAAGATATTTACACCCCACTGCCTACTGCCATCATTACAATGGGGCCTTCCAGCTGTAGCTGCCGGTCCTCTCAGGCGGGTTTTCCACCACCGAAGCACTCGGTGCTCGGCCGAAAAACGGGTTCAATTCCGGCCCCGCAAACTAGCTGGTCTGGAACCAGGAACCAGGTGCCGAAAGCAGCAGAAGGGCGTGACTCTGCCGTCTCAACATCAAGTTTTTACCATATTACATGTGTATTACATGAGAAAAGCGAAGCGATTTTCACAGCTGTGAATTAGGTTGGGCTCTAAGGCTGAACTTGCTGCTTT
>JASGAU010348668.1:0-13347 GCA_030220045.1 Australoheros facetus
AGTGGTGTAGGTGAGAGGTTTATACAGTGGGTCATGTTTGTTTATAGTTGTAAAGGGGAGTTTGTGTTGCAGAAGTATTGGGATGTTTGTGTGTGAGAGAAAGTGACAGAGATGAGAAACAAAAAGGGAGAGCAAGCTGTTAGTGAGATGCTGTTGTTTATGTGAGAGTAACAGATGGTTAGAGACATGGTGCTGCTTACCACAACACCACATATATCCCCCCGAGACACAGCGTCTCACTTTCTTAAATCCAAGTTGCATGTTCTCTCTCGTGGTAATGAGGGACTTGGTGAAATGACTCAGTGTAGAACAATGAAACAGTGTGAAAGAATGTACATCCACTTGGTTAAATTAGGACACGCCCAGCGAGCTAGTGCAGGTAAATGGATCAATTGATATTAATTAATAACAGTTTTGTGATATCAGTGACATGCGTGTGTGTTTGCACCTTCAGGTATCCAACTTGTTTGCCCGTGATGAAATAGATGAAATCCTCAATGATCTCATTCCTATCATGAAGCGAGAGTTTCCACGGCGACCTCCAACCAATGGAAACCTGTACGAGTACTTCATGTCACGAGTTCGACACAATCTCCATGTCATTCTGTGCTTTTCCCCTGTTGGTGAAAAGTTCCGCAACCGAGCGTTGAAGTTTCCAGCGCTGATATCTGGTTGCACCATGGACTGGTTCAGCCGCTGGCCAAAAGATGCGCTCGTTGCAGGTATTTACAAGAGACAATTTTATTTTCACATATGTGACCTGTGTATTTGTCACATTTGTTGTATGCCGTAAATGGTATGCTCTATATTCCATTTAATGTGGCTGCTGTGGCTATGGGATATAAACTCAATTGTCAATTTGTGAAAAAATAATGATTCCCCAGTATTTGCAAATAACTGAAGGGCAATATAGATGTGTTGCTTCAAATGAATAATACTGCAATAAGTGTTCAATGACACTGATACAAGTTTCAACTGAATTTTAAATACACCTAAGATTTGTCCTGAAAACTAAAAGGAAAACATCATAAATTTAACATGCATTATCTGACAGCCTGTAAGTCCTATTTGAGAAATGATTTGTGAAAATATCAATATTTTGTAATTACCTTGCTCTCTTCTTCTTTTTTCCAATTTTCTTGTATTGTATTGACTTAGTCCAGAGTATGATTCAGATGTTACAGCAATATACTATCTACAAAAACCAATAATGAGTACTGTCACAAGCACTTAGAGTCATTCCTTCTCTGAAAATGATCAGTTAGCATTTCCGGCAATGTCAGTGTAAGAGGCAGTCAGCTAGTGTAGGTATATTTGTTTTCAGCTGCCAGGTTTGTTTATGCAGCAGATTTTTTCTTTGCACTCTCTGGGGCTTTCTCCAATTAATTCTGTCCTTTCTCGTTTTTCTTGTCCTTCAGTTTCAGAGCACTTCCTGTCTGTCTATGACATAGACTGCTCACCCCAGGTTAAGAGTGAGGTAGTGCAGTGCATGGGCTCCTTCCAGGATGGTGTGGCAGAAAAATGTGTGGACTACTTCCAGAGGTACAGTTTTTTTTTTTTTTTAATCAAAACATATGTGCGTGTCTTTGTGTATGTATATCTGCGTATATCCACCGTTATGCAACACATATGCCACAAAACGCAAGTCACAAAATTAATGTAATGCAATCTGATTTGAATCTAGATACCGACGCTCCACCCATGTCACACCCAAGTCTTACCTGTCCTTCATTCAAGGCTACAAGACCATCTACAAGGAAAAGAGGTCTGAGGTCCAGACGCTGGCCAACAGGTAAATCAAGTGTAGAAATGGGTTCAAAATGTATTACGATGATAAGATATGAAAGTTTTGTTGATATTTAGACAGAAATCAAGGTACATATGTTTCACAGATAGTAGAACTTGTACAGTATGTATTTGACTTGATTTATTAAATATTTCTCCTCTTTAGGATGAATACTGGTCTCCAAAAGCTGAAGGAGGCATCAGAGTCTGTAGCAGCTCTCAGTAAAGAACTGGAGGTGAAAGAGAAGGAGCTACAGATCGCCAATGACAAGGCTGATATGGTAGGTTTTAAGAGAGGGAGGAGGTCTTTTTTGTATCATTGTGAGTTTTAGGTTCAGAAAGCATAGTGTAGGCTTCTCTAGCAGTTGGCTTTTTATCCTCCTATGCGAAATAAAGTGGGAGGATATTGTCGTCATACCATCATACTGTCCATCCATCGTCCATGAGGTTTTACCTTTCCAGTCTATAGACTCCAAAACCAGAAGGAGTTGAGCTGTGAAATTTTGCATTATATTCATATCATACTGTATTTATCTGCAGTGGAGAGTAAACAACATGGAGGTTTTCAGGCTGCTAATGCTATTATAATATATGCTAATGATATGCAGCCTTGTTCTCATGCCTGAATGACTCAGCCTAATCATGTGATCATATTGTGCTGTGTGCTTGGCTATACCTACTTGACCATTATTTACAGAACTGGAGAAAGTATGGATTGCCCTAATCTAGCAACTGACCTAGGTCACTGAACATCAGGGAAAGGCCTCCAAATTATGGCAAATAGTTACAGAATAGGTAATAAGATGTCTGCTGAAATTGGGCTGTAATGTTATCCTCACTTCTACATTTATTTTATATTTTCATTAATCACAGGAGGATATCCCTACCGGTGATCACTCTTGTTTGTTGCATTTGTATTAAGACAGCAACACAGTCCATGAGCTAATGAACTGAAGTGATTGAATAAGTACAAGTTTGTATTAGATACTAATATAGTGTGTCATGCATTAAAAAGAAATTGAACACAGAATGAAGAGACAGTATTGTTTATTTTGTTTGTTGCTGGGTATCAGGCTTTCTAGTGATTGCTTTGGGAATATTGTATTGTTGCCTAAAATTACATTCCTGCAGTGTGTGAAATAAGACAAATTTATGTTTAATGGGGTGAATATGTGTTTTTTCCAGTTGAGCTTCAGTATATATGAATCAGTTTAGACTGGTTTTTACCATTCATGACTACACAGTCCTGTTACACAGAGACTTCTGTTTACACACGAGACTGTTCAGTGATGAAAAGGTTCAGATCTGGTATCTCCCATTGGACTGAGCATTCTGTTCACTACTTCACTGCACTCATTATCTTCTTGAGTGATATTGTTTCAGCTGGGAAAGTCTACAGGCTTCAGATCATTACTCTGCCACTTATAATGTGTCTTTGTTTTCTGGTGCATACTTTCAGGTGTTGAAGGAGGTGACAGTAAAAGCTCAGGCAGCAGAGCGAGTGAAGGTGGAGGTACAAAAAGTGAAGGACAAGGCCCAGGCCATTGTGGACAGCATTTCAGCTGACAAGGCCTTTGCTGAGGAGAAACTCGAAGCTGCTCGGCCAGCTCTTGAGGAGGCAGAGGCTGCGCTGCAGGTATGGGATGTTGAAACAGCAATGTTGAATATTCAGTTCAATTCAATTTTATTTATATAGCGTCAAATCACAGCAAACAGTTGCCCAAGGTGCTTTATATTGTAGGGTAAAGACCCTACAGTAATACAATATGTACTTCCAAGGCTTCCCCTCAGCCTTGATTTTCTCAGGTGGACATATTTGAGTTCAGACAGCGTTTTTTTCTTTTTAATCAGGCAAAGAGCTTGCAGCCACGCTGGAGATTCATGGCATGCTGCATGATACATTGTAGTTTAAATGTTAGTCTGCGAGGATTTTTAGTACGTACCAAACACAAAGTGGGGGGCAGGGAAATGTCATTAGTTTTGTAGGTAGTTGATCATAGATCACATAATTAGACAAATTAAAATGACCTGATGATTAAAGAATTTACTGACCTACTGGCAAAGTGATTGCAATTAATCATGAGAACATGGCATTAAGGTCTGAACTGGCTTTCATGAGCCAAATGTCACCCTGATGTTAGTGCCAGTGAAAAAAGTCAGGGGATCACCAAAGTCATCAAAGTTCATCCTGTGGAAAACATGAGAGATAAAAATTGCAACTATGAAGTCTTGTAGATATTAGATTATTTTTCTGAATAAGCAGAGGTTTTCCTGTCTCACAGCTTTTGGGGGTGAATGTATGTTTGAGTATGTCTGAGCCAGTGAAGCAAAGGCATTTGATATGAAATTATTCTCAAGTAAATAAAACCTCAGTTAGCTGGCATCGTGGATGTAGTGAAGGAGGATGCACAGAGGGCTGGTGTGACAGAGGAGGACGTTAGGGATGGTGTGAGATGTCAAAGTTTACTGTGTGGCAGGCAGGATAAGGACCCAAATGCAGGACGAAGGAGTGGAACATGAAGCAAGGCTAACAAAGTCCAAAAGTAATCCAGGAGTTAAGCGCAAACCAGGGAAAAATCTAGGGAAACAAGAAAAGGGAAGCACGCAGCATTGAGGAACGATACGGCAAAAGGGCACGGGGAGACTCAGACAATACATTCACAAGGTAATGAGGCTAGAGGAAAAACTGATCGGAAACACAGCGGGAACAAATCACGAATAATGAGCAAATAGCAAAGAAACCCAGTATCATTAATGGAAGACCAAAACCAATATAGAGCTAGAACATAACCCAACAGAACCCAAGAGTCTGGGCCCAAGAGTCTGGGCCCAAGACCCAGGACGGTGATAGAGATGGAGGAAGATGAGTCGTGTGGTGACCCCTGAAGAAGAAGCAGCTGGTGACTGTCCTTTAGCTCTAGCTAAAACCTCTTTGGGAAGCACCTAAATGTCCATTCTGGAAAGAGAATTTGGGAAGTTAGAAATTTTGCTCTTCAATCTCTGTGTCAGCACATTCAGTTTTAAATGTAATAATGGATAGGCTTCTAGTCATCACAGTTTGGTTCATGTTGTAGTCATTCAGATCTTTGCCTATTTTCCTTCTTTCCACCCCAGTGCCATTGTAAAAAGATGCTATTTAATTTATCGATCAATGGTTGCAATTTTGTGGCTGATCAGTGTAATGTAACAACTGTAATGATGAGTTGATAATTCACTTAATACAAGGTGATAAAGTTTAAAGGTTCAGGTGCGAATTGTGTTTATTTCAGTTTTTATAACCACCCAAACCTAATATCTTTAAGAAGCGCAACAAAAATAACCTTCCTACATCATTTTCTATTTTTTATTATTTAAGGGATGATTGTTCACGATACAAATATTGTTTTTGTAATGTTTTATTGTCATGCATATTTGCTTTTGCCATTATAATCTAATACTACAAGATAGCTTGTGTATTTAAAGTAAAGTGAGGGCAGGTTTTTTTGTGTTTCAGTGTGTGGCTTACACTTATCCAATCTATATTTCTCCTGCTCTTTAACTTTGTGTTGCTTCAGGGTGCCACTTGCAGCCCTCTGTGACTTAATGTGTGAAGTTGTATGAATGTTTTTGCCTACAGCCTTACCGTCCTGGTGTGTCTAAACTTAGTATGGTCGTCTGGTGCCTCTGGCTACATTGTAATTAAAGCTGTCCTCGTGGGTAGATGGTTGCATACAGATCTCCTGTGGCGTGTCCCTGATTACAATTTTTAACTTTCGGTTGCATATGGAAACCTCAGATTTCTAAACAGACGTCCCTGGACACTGCTTTGAATAATAACCACTGATTTAGATCGTGTTTATGTCAAGTGCTATAGAGGATTGATGTTCTGCAATGTAGCATGATTAAAATCAAAGATATCTTCATTTATTCAAGATCTTTCTTCAGTTTTGGTGGCAGGTGATGAGCTAAAGCAATTTATGCTTCCTTTCTTCAGGCTTTTCATACCACACTGTCACATTAAAATCATCATTACTACTTTACAACTTGAGTTTATGTTTTCGGAGTGCTTGTTAAATTGGAATGTGATCTTTCAATGGCCTCAGTGAGACATTTTCATAAGGAGCTGAGGAGAAGAGAGGATATTGGGTAGTGAAAGCAGAAGAATGTGATAACCCAGACTGTCTGCTGACCGACACTTGACACTAGTGGGAAATTCAGTCTTGGACCGAGTGGAAATGGAGAAAGGAGGAGAGAACAGAAATGAGAAAAGTGCAAAAACGAAGTGATGATAAGAAGAGCAGAAGAGAGTGAAGCAGCCAAACCGCTCTCACAGGGATATTTTCTTTACTGGTCTGCTGTCTCTTGTTTTAATCAGTCCCTGGAGGTAATTCTGTGTCACCCTCTCCTGAGCTCCTCTCATTCTGCTACAGTTTATACTTAGTCTTTATGTGTTATTTCCCTCCGTCTCTTCTTAGCAGTGCCTCTGGTTATATTTTCTCTGCATACTCCCTCTGCTTTTATATTCTGAAACTGGAGAATTATGTATATTCCCCATTAATGTATGTGTCCCTTCTTTGAATGTGGCACTGAAAAATAAATTACTTTATTCTTTGTTCTCATAGTAACACACTCTAATCACCTCATAACATGCACTGCGTTTATCCAATTTGTTGGCATAAAATCCTCTTTCTACTTACCTCTCACATGTTCAGTGCCGTGCCACACAGCAAACGACTGCTCTAAAGTCTCCTGCTCTCCGTTTCTTCCCTTTGCCCACATAGACAATTAAGCCGTCAGATATTGCCACCGTACGAACACTTGGTCGCCCCCCTCACCTCATCATGCGGATCATGGACTGCGTGCTGCTGCTCTTCCAGAGGAAGGTCAACTCTGTGAAAATTGACCCAGAGAAGAACTGCAACACTCCGTCATGGCAGGAGTCATTAAAACTCATGACAGCTGGAAACTTCCTCGGCAGCCTGCAGGTGCAATCACCAATATCACATTTATGTAGTGAAGTGCTCACAAATACCCTAAACACACGATTCAGGATATATCCTTTGTGTCCTCTGTAGTTATTTACTATGCTGAACATGAATAAAAGCTAAAATTGTACATACTAGGAAGGACTTGACTTAGCTGTAAGGAACAGACGAAAGAGCTTATTCCCTGCTCTTTCATAAAAAGGGTTCTTGTTCTAAATATTTATTTGCAAACAGCATCTATTTTAAACACAACTCGCTGATGCCCTAGTTTAATGTGTTTTTTCTTCCTGTTCATTTCTGTCTTTGTCTTTTTAGTACGTGCTCTATTTTCTGTCTTTGTCTCTTTGTTTTTTTTTCAGTTCTTCCATTACTTTAGTTACTCTAGTTTCTTTTTTTTTTGCATTCAATCCATGGATTAAGTTATAGAAGACTTGCGTGTTCAGCATTAGTCTAAATGTACAGGCTGGAATAAATCTCAGCTCTTCCAGATAAAACTGCCGCATACTCATTCTTTTTTTTTCTCTCTCTTGAAGCAATTCCCCAAAGACACCATTAATAAAGAAACGGTGGAGCTCCTACAGCCTTATTTTGAAATGCCTGACTACAACATTGAAACAGCCAAGAGGGTGTGTGGCAATGTGGCTGGCCTAGCATCATGGACCAAAGCCATGGCCTCCTTCTTCTCCATCAACAAGGAGGTCTTGCCCTTGAAGGTAACCAACTGTATGGTAGATCTAGCAGAGTGTCTCCTCAGAAAAACAGAAACAGGACTGTTTGTGAAAAGTGATTGAATAAACTGAATTATCTACTGACCAGGAATTGGCATCTAGTCACCCCTAAACTGAGTGTGTCTATTTTGGTGAGTGTGCCAAGCTGTGACAGCAGAAGAGGTTACAGAATCACAAGCAACCACTGAGTCCAAATCCAAAGTCATTTTATAAAGCACATTTAAAGCAACAAAGTTGACCAAAGTGCTGCGCATGGGTTACACAAGAAAACAAGCGATACACATAAACACAAACACATACACAGATATGTATAAAGTGACTTGCAGAAGCTTGTTATGCTAGCAACAAGTAACCTGTAGTTCATACTATGCAGTCAGGAAACACAGCATAACAAGTTGTTCACACTGCCCACTGCCCGCATTGGGGCACATGTCCAGTCATTTGTGACAGAAGGCAGAGCAGGCCAGGAGGTAGGTTGAGAGACAAGTGCAGGCACCAGTTAGGAACAGCGGCTTGCACATGCTAATTAGCATACAAAACATACAGGGCTAAACACACTAGATGAAGGAGCGAAGTGACCCAGAGCTGTAACCGGTGCTTTCACTAAAACTTTTTTGAAGAAGGTAAAGTCACCCACTACAAATTGGCATGCACACTGTGAATGTCTGATGTATCATAATGATTTCAAAGCTTTTACAAATTGCAGTTAAACATTTTTGGAGATGTTGCCTTATGATGACTTTTGTTCTTACATCTGTTTGTGTCACCTTTGTTACTCGGTCTCGTTCAGTGTCTCTTTTCTCATCACATCCTTTCTTAACATCTCAGCTGCATCCTAATCTTTTTGCTCAAGCCACCAATTTCTCTCCCCTTTCCGCTTTGTTTCCTTTATCCACTTCCAAACACACGCACACACACATTGTTTTTCATATATTTTGTACAGCCTCCTTGAGAAGCCTTGCCTCTGTTATTTTATCTTGACCTTTTGTGGAGCACAGCCTACCAAACAGATTTTCTGTTTTCCAGCCCAGTGGTGGCTTCCCTTTAAGCTGGATACAGAGATACAGTTGAATGGATGGACATGCACAAAGACAAGTAGGAATGGTCCTCTCAGATGTCAGTTAATATTAAATAACCACACATTTTCTTCCCCACGCCACCCAAGTACGCTCGCAAGTTTTCTCTAAATCTCTGGAGCTAAAACTCCTTGCTTTTTTTTGACAGCCCCAGCTTTACCCACAAAATATCCTTTTTGCTTACCTCTGTCATCTTCAGAGTCTTTCTTTCACTAAGCTTTCCATTGCTGTTGACTTCTATATCTTTCAATGTTGATGTTCATCCATCTGTCTTCTTCCACTTATCCTACAGTACTTAGCCTATCCCAGCTGCCATAGGGGGGAGAGGCAGGGTACACCCTGGACAGGCCACCAGTCTGACGCAGAGCTAACACAACCATTCAGACCTATGGGCTAGTTAGAATCTCTAATTAACCTAACCCCACTAACTGCATGTCTTTGGACTTTGGGAGGAAGGGAAAGAACCCATGCAGACACGGGGAGAACATGCGACCTCAACACACAAAGGTCCCGGCCAGATGTGGATTCAAATCCATTCTTTATGCATTTTTTTATGCTGTGAGGCAGCAGTGCTAACCATCGCACCACAATGCTGCCCATTCTTCCAAAATATGTTACCAAACATTTAACTATTTAATGACTTCTCCTCTATAAATGTCCAAATTCTTTGTCCCAATAAAACCTTTGTTATCTGCACTGTTCTTTTTCTTTTCCTCTCTTTCTTGGCCCTCTCACCAGAGAATGTACCATGAACCCTGTAGCTTTGTGTAAAACAAACAAACAAAAAAAAACATCACAGCTCTCTTTCTTTCCCTCTCTTTCATCCATCCATTTTCTTTCTTTTGTAGGCTAACTTGGCAGTGCAGCAGAATCGCCTGACCATAGCTAATGCAGACCTTCAGAAAGCTCAGGCTGAGCTAGACGCCAAACAGGCAGAGCTTGATGTGGTACAGGGAGAGTATGAGAAGGCCATGATGGAGAAACAGGTCAGTAGCTTTAATAACGTCATCAAAACACTACTATAATTCAGTTCAGTACACAAAACCAGTATATTGCTGCTTCTACCCTTGGAACTTAATGCTGTTATTTTTTATTTGAAAATGCAGCAAATTCGAAAGGAAAAAGCTGCCTTTATTATTTGGTACATGCCATTTTTGCTCATGTTGTGTGAAATGTTAATACCACTGAGATATTAACAATGTTATTATAAACTGTACTAAATATCAGAACAGTCAATACTATCAATAAAAATAGTCCTTTAATGTTTCTATCTTTATGAATGAAACCATAAAATCTGTGATAACCAGCAAACCTGCGTTACCTATGTGACCAAGTAACATCAATACAGTTAATCCTATGTGGAGGTCTGTGAGAGCATCTGCTGTGTATTTTTCCATGTTTAGTACACTTTGTTCCATGAAAAGTAACATGTTAATGGAACAGTAGGTGAATCAAGACTCCCTGATTAAGAGACCAGGACAGGAACAAGTTATAATGCCATGATTAAGATGCAGAGACTGTTCATCTTCGAGGGCCAAAAGCAAGATTGAAAGGCTCATTGCAAAGGCATTTGGTGTTGATTATGTATAGGAGTGGACCCAAATGAAGGCCAGAAACACAATGTTAAACAGAAGCTTTATTAGGAATGCAGTCAAAGTATATAACTAAACAATAAAAGGCAAAAACAAGAACTGGGAAGCTATATAGCTCTGGAGATGAAGGCTGGGAACACACAAGGCTCATGGGAAGGAAACAGATGACAAAGAAGAAAAAAAATATATATAATAAAAAATTAGAAAAATTAAAAAGAGGGGGATTAATCATTAAGGATTAAATATACATATACATATATATATATATATATATATATGTATATACA
Organism: Australoheros facetus; assembly: GCA_030220045.1. Lineage (NCBI taxonomy): Eukaryota > Metazoa > Chordata > Actinopteri > Cichliformes > Cichlidae > Australoheros > Australoheros facetus. The sequence continues at coordinate 10,433 of JASGAU010348668.1, forward strand.
TACACACATACATATACATACATATATATATATATAAGAATCTGAAATATATTGAGAGACATTATCATTATTCATGAATCCCCAAAAACAGTTAAGTTAATCAACCCAATGTGCTGGTAGGTCTTGCATATATGTTAATAATGGTTGCCATATTTTATAAAAAACCTTGCTTCTATTCTGCATCCTCATACTGCAATGATAATTTATCCATGTTAAGTCTTGGCGTCTTGCCTTGCCAAATAAATTTTCTAATTATTTTTTTGAGAGAGGAAAAAAATGCTTTTGGAACATGAATGGGAAGCGACTGAAACATATATAGAAATCTAGGAAGGATATTCATCTTTATAACATTAATTCTACCAAGTAATGTGAGGGGTAAATCCATCCATTTTCTCAAGTCTTCACTCACCCTCTGAAGTAAGCTCCCCAAATTAAGTCTAAAAATATTTTTAATGTTATTATCCACATACACCCCTAAATATTTAAAACCCAAAGGAGACCATTTGAAACTAGATATACATTTAATTCTACTGTTATCAAATTTAACAAGCGGTAAAACTTCCCTTTTTTCCAAATTAACCTTATATCCGGAAAATGAACTGTATTTACCCAGTAGTTCCTGAAGAGAACAAAGAGAGTGTTCTGGATTAGTTAGAAATAAAATTATATCGTCTGCAAAAAGTGAAATTTTATTTATATCAGTACCCATCTCAAATCCACAAATATTAGGATTTGTTCTAATGGCCTCTGCCAAGGGTTCAATGGCAAGTGCAAAAAGAGCGGGACTTACTGGATCTCCCTGTCTATTGCCTCTATACAGCCTAAAAGGGTCAGAAGTAATCCCGTTAGTAATAACCCTAGCTTGAGGGGATCTATAAAGAGATTGCATCAGATCAGTAAACCCCACACCAAAGCCAAATTTCTTAAGGACTGAAAACAAATATTGCCATTCAACCATATCGAATGCCTTTTCGGCATCTAATGAGACAGCGACACTTGGTATCCTTTTTTTATTGGCATAATGTATTATATTAAAGAAACGCCTTAAATTATTAGTAGAAAATCTATTTATAATAAAACCTGTCTGATCCTGATTAATAAGAAGGGGTAAACAGCTTTCCAACCTCCTTGCTATCATTTTTGTAACTATTTTATAATCTGTATTAAGAAGTGAGATTGGTCTATATGAGGAGCATTTTAAAGGATCTTTCCCTATTTTATGGATGACTGTTATAACAGCTTGAGAGAAAGAGTCTGGAAAATACCCATCTCTCCTACTTTGCTCTAGGACATCCATCAACAGTGGTATAAGAAGGTCTTGAAATTCTTTATAAAATTCAGATGGAAAACCGTCTTCACCAGGTGATTTATTTCTCGGGAGTGATTTAATAGTATCCAATACTTCAACTTTAACAAAGGGTTTATGCAATCTCTCTCTATCCTCCTCTGATAGACATGGCAGTTCAATAGAGGATGAAAAAGACTCAATTTCATTTAAATCCCCCTGGAATTGTGTTATATAAAGATCCGAATAATATTTTTTAAAAGCCTCATTGATTTCTCTGGGATTATACACTATACCTTTTGGGTGTTCTTCTATAGCATTAATTGTTTGTTTAGTTTCCTCAGTTTTAAGTTGCCATGCTAATACTTTATGTGCTTTTTCCCCAAGTTCATAAAATTGTTGTTTAGACCTAATTATTGCCCTCTCTGCTTGATATGTATTCATAATGTTATATTTTAATATCAAATTCACCAATTCTCTATACATGTCCTTAGTTGGGGCCTCTTGATATGCTTTCTCAAGATCATAGATTTGTTTTTCCAAAGTATCACGCTCAGCATTATATTTCTTCTTTATCCCCTTAGTATAGGATATAATTTGGCCCCTCAAAAAAGCTTTTAATGTGTCCCAAAAGATAAAAATATTAGGAGCTGTCAATCTATTTGTTGAAATGAAGAAGTTAATCTGTTCCCTGATATAGGTACAAAATTCAGGTTGTTTTAAAAGAGTAAGATTAAGCCTCCATCTGTATCTTTCAGTCACTTTGTCAGGAATAGACACCAAGAGCACCAACGGAGAATGATCACTAAGTAGTCTTGGAAGATATTCACTGTCTATCACTCGATGGAGTAGCTGACCAGAAATCAAGAAATTATCTATTCGAGTATGGCTATTGTGGGGGTGTGAATAAAATGAATAATCTCTGTCCTGAGTATGTAACTGTCTCCAGACATCCATTAAATTTAAGTCTTTCATAAATGAAATTGTAATCTTAGCTGATTTAGAGGAAGGACAGGGTCTATCAGAAGATCTATCAAGCACTGTATCTAAACAAAAGTTCAAATCCCCTCCCACCACATAAAACCCAGTCGCATGGGAGACCTGAAGGAAGACCTCCTGCATAAATAGACTATCATCATAGTTGGGTGCGTAAATATTCATAAACGTCCAGGATTCTGAATACATTTGCCCTTGTACCATAATATATCTACCTAATGGGTCAGATATAATTTTAGTAGCAACAAAGGGGATATTTTTATGCAGCAGAATTGCTGTTCCTCTTGACTTTGAACTAAATGAAGAGAAGAAAACTTGGCCTACCCAATCTCTTTTTAGTTTTTTATGCTCCCTGTCAGTCAAATGTGTTTCTTGTAGATAAACAATATCAGGTTTTAATTTCTTTAGGTAGGTATAAACCCTTTTTCTTTTTATAGTACTATTCAATCCTTTAACATTAAAAGTTACAAATTTCAATGGACTTAACATTGACCTTGCTATAGTAAAAAACCAACAAGAACATCTCCCTTTTATCTAAATACCCATCAACCCCATATTGAATAAAATCTGTTGCATGTTTGTGTCTCTCTAACAAACGAAAAATAAAATTTATTTCTTTTGAAGGGAAAGGGGG
>JASGAU010348672.1:0-13707 GCA_030220045.1 Australoheros facetus
CACACACACACACCCGTAAAAGCACCATACACAATTCATCCATGGCTTTATCATTAAAAGATGTCACACTGACTTTTCCATGAGAGATACTCTTGGATTTTCATCCACATGTTGTCTTCAGAAAATAAAGGAACACACGCTGACACACACACACGACAGCGACAATCACGCTCGAGAAAGACTCCCACATAAGTGAGGGCCATTATATACAGTTACATCCTGACACAAGCTTACTTAATATACTGTAAAATCCAGTATGAGAACACACAGGAATACAAACTGCTGACGCAATCTAACAACCGGGCAGGATGCTTTCTTTTTGAGGTGGGGGGGGATATTGTAGCCACTTCCATTTCCCATCAGATAAGTCTCAGGTGTGTCTTCTTACGCCCTAATATGTTTAGTCTAAACTCGCTCCTGAACACAATCTGCTCCGATGGATCACAATGAGACAGGAACCGTCCCTGGTAGCCCTCGGCTGATAACGGTCTCCCCTGTAATGGCTCTCCATTGTTGTGCAAACACAATGCTGTTTCGGCCGTGCCAGCCTGACAGGCCGAGTCCGACCTACCTTTGAAGTCCCGTCCCCCCCCACACACTCTCAGATGCCCTCTCGTGCCACCGGCTCCGACTGAATGATCGATGACGCAGATCAGGAGGGGGTCGCAGAGAGTGATTTCAGAGAGCGCTACACAGAAGGCAGGACTTGATGCTCAAGATGCATGAGGTGCAAATTTTGAGCTCAGTTTCATCTTTGTTGTAATTTGTGTCCATTTATTTATATACGGATATTTACAGGAAAATGTCTGAGCTTCAGTATTCCACTCTGCTCACAAATAACTGCTTAGAAACAGTAACGAGCTGCTTCAGAAATGATCGATATTTTGTTTTCAGGTAATCTCTCTTCTACCACTGCATCAAACTGCTGTTAAAATACTGGAAATTTTGCACTGCAAATGTCTTTGTACAGTCTCATAAATACAATTAAATATCATATATGCTAATGCCTAAAATTAACAGCAAGCTGTGGCACTACCTTATGGTTTGTTACAGTTTTTTAAAATGCAAAATAAAGTCCTGTTACTGGCACACAATGAAATTAAAAAGTAGGAATACAATTTTTTAGTCACTGAAGAAGGCTTTTTGAAGGCAGTTCTGAGATAGTTAATATTTAAAAATCCTTAATTTTGATTCATTGTAATTGTTATTTTAGCTGTGCTACATTTCGATGTTGATGTGTTATGTGGTTTTCAACATATTTATGATTTGCAATGATCCCCCTGACAGAGAGTCTGGCGATTAATCATATCCAGCTGGTGCTTGTCTCCAAAATGCTAAATACAGCAGCCCTACTGTAACTGTGCAAGGTAAGGAGTCAGGGGCGGATATCCTGTCATAGTGCAAGAAAGACAAGCAGCTTAATGCTGGCTGAGAACATTAGACTGAGACTGCAGTAATAACGGATGTAGATGCTCCTAAATATATTTTACAGTAATAAAGTTTTACAATAGGGACACAAAAAGAATATAACCCAAGAGCAAACCCAACAGTTAAAATAACAATTTCTTAACATTTTATTTTATTTTGTACATTATTTTATATTTTAATATTGCACGTCCAATAAAAGACTTGTAGGACAAGGTAGGTATGATGCAGAAAAACAATTCTTACTGCAATATTTAGCACATTTCCTTATATTTTAAAGTATGAATCTATTGTTGTAGAACAACAGATTGAGCTGGTTGTTGTGGAACATCAACGCTCATAGCTGAAGGTTTGTTCTCCAGCCCTTTCTTTACTTTATAAATTTTAATTTATCTGCCCTTATGAATACTCACACGGGTAGGTTGGAAAATAGTTAATACTGGCCTGCTGATAAACTGGTCGGGCTCTAGTAGTAACAAAGTGGAGATTACTGTATTTACAGTACACTCTGCGGTTGGACATTACAGCAGATACATCATGAAGCAGTGTTTTACTGTTAAATTAAAACATGATACATTTCACATGCATTTTTACAATATTTCATACTGTAATTTTTGTAGATTTTACTGTAGGTATGCTGTCGACTAACAGCTTCTTACTGTTGTTGTTTTTTACAGTAAATAAAACAGTACAGTGGTTATGCTTTAAATCGGTGTTTTACTGAATTACTTTTAGAGTAAGACACTTATTTAATAGTTTATTATAGTTGTAGATGTGATTGTGGTTATGATAGGTAAGCTGTAGAATAACAATTTCTTACTGTTATTTTACGATTGTTCTAGTTTTTACACTGTACAGCAGTCTTGCTGTGATTTTTTTAAATATTTATTTTTTTTTACTGTTTTTCCATTAAAAAACGTTTACTGTATATTATGGGAAGTACATTGTAGAATAATAGTTTCTTATGTACCTGTTTTTTTTAGCTTACAGTAGTTACCCGTTAAAACAATGTTATCTTACTACATGCTTTTCAGAGGAAGACGCTGTTGTTTCATATAATTAAAGGCTGCCAAATTTAGCCTCCTGAATTTTTCTGTAACTTTACAGATGTTTGTCAAACTTATCCTTAATTTTTTTCTGTGTTTGATTAATCTGACTCAAAACACAACAACACACAAGTGTAATGTTTATCTTTTTCCAATTTCTGAGTCCAAAAAAAAAAAAGGACAAGTTTGTCACAGTCAGAAATAAAACCTCCCACTGTGTAATTTGCTCCAGGTTTGCTCAGAGTCATAGGCTCCTGCTGTTTTCAAAAATACATTAAAAAGAAGTCACAAACACTTGGCCTTACAGGCTGACAGCTGACAGCTAATGAGCTCGACCATCATCATCACCGCCATGTGTCAGGGAAAAAAAATGGCTTTGCAAACTGCACAGGCTCCACATTGCAGCTCACTGCAACGGAGACCTTTTGCAGCTTGAGGTAATTGCGCAGCTGAATAGAAAGGTTTCAGTTTTTTTTTTTTTTTAAACTGTGGAAAATATATTAAATGCAAATAAGATTAAGACGGGTGTCTTAATTCTGGTGGTCAAGTTTGATTTCCAATCCATTTTTTTTTTCTTCTGTTGTGAGGGATGAAATATGCCCAGCAAAGTCTTAAATTTGTGTGTGCACTTATGGTCTGTAATTCTACATTATTTAAGCATGCAAAACATTTTGAAACCCCCCCCTTTCATGGAGGTTAATTGTCGGCCCTGCGTGTTGAAACTTTAATAGGATGTGTATGATGCCACTCAAATAAAAATTCAACATAATTGCAATATCCAAACAAAGCACACAACAGCACCTTTGTTCTCGAAAGGGGGCTTTCCGAGCCGTCCTTCCCTGGTGGTTGTCATGGGGTTGCTCATATCAGATGATAAATAAGGCCAATAATATCAGGCAGCAGGGACAGCCTCAGTTTGAAGTTTAGTATTTCCCACACCAATAAAAACGAAGCAAATGATAAAGTCTGATCTGTTAACTTGAATGTGACCATTTGTTATTTTCTATAAATCGCAGTTTTGTCTAATTTAGTCGATACCTCGCTTAAGCAAAGTTTCAGTAATTACTGTAATCCAGTGTATTTATGGTTTTGTAAAATGCTGTTTATTGCCACGGATTCTGCTCATTTTAGGTAGCTTTGTGAATATTTAGCATCAGAGCTGGAGCTCTCTGTAGAGAGACCCTGGAGGAACACTCTGGAGGAAGGAAGCGTCACACCCTTCTCCAAACCCTCCTGGATTTGCTGTGACATTGCACGAGTTTTTGCTTGGTGCTGTGGATTCAATGTTTTAATTAAAATGCCCACCTTGGCTTGCTTGGTCACCATTCTTTTTCACTTTTTCATTCTGATCTGGTGTCCATTTGAACTTAATGTTGGGTTTAAACATGTGTTCAGTTTAAAGGAAGCAGAACAGAGAAATGTAATAACAATGCTCCAGTCATTTTTGCTTGTTTTGTGTGTCTGGTATGCTCAACTCAAAGTTTAGTGTAACTTGTATTTTGACTCTTTGCCCCATAGAGACGACATGTGAACTCCACAGAGAAAGGCCCCAGATGGCTGGTAGATTCAAACCCAGGACCATTTTGCATGAGAGGTGACATATACAGTACTGTGCAAAAATCTTGAGCCACCCCTCCTTTTCTTATGTTTTGCTTCCAAGCAGTCAGACTTTTCTTGTAATTTTTAAAGTGGTCTTGAGCACCAGTTCTCCAGACTTTATGAAGGTTTTTTTTTTAAACTTTTTCTTTTGGAATTTTTTTTTTTTTTTTTTAAAGTCTGCGTTCTCAAGCATTTTCAACTCAAGGGATGAGTCAGTTCTGTGTCTACAGAACAGACAATTTACCAAAGAATCAGTTTTAAATTGTATCTTTAGGCACTTTGTTGCTAGCAGCCTATCACAAAAATACATCAGTTGATCCCATTTCTTTAGTTGAATCTATGAAAAATTCCAAAGATAAAACAGTTTGACAGACATAAAATTGTATTTTTACACCAACAAGATGATTCCCTAAGACCTATTAGCTAAAAACCTGGCATATCTCAGCATGGTGTGTGTCCTTAAAAAAAACTCAAGAAACCAGATAAGAGGAGGACAAAAGAAGTGTCAGGCCTAAAAAACTATCTGCAGCAGATCAACAGTATCTGAAAGTCACGTCCTTAAGAAAGAGGAAAAATCCAGCAAAGACCTGACACAGGGCCTGAGATCTACTGTTCAGTGAAGCCTCATCAGAAATGGTCTCAGTGGAAGGGTGGCTGTCAAGAAGCCGTTCTTAAGTAAGGAAAATCAGTGGCAACAGGTCTGATGGAGTGGAGGTAGAGGCTCTGTCATGGTTTGGAGCTGCATTTTAGCCAGTGGTGTTAAAATTGCTGGAATTATGAACACAGAAAAGTACCATCAGATTCTGATCCACCATGAAATACCATCTGGAAAGCATCTGATTGACAGCAGCTTCATGACAATGATCCCAACCACACAGCCAGTGCAGTAAAATCATAGCTGGATAGAAAAACACACAGTGCATCACTATCAGTCATGGATCGGCCTCCTCAGAGCCCGAACCTCAACATTACTGAAGCAGTGTAGGATCATCCTGACAGAGAACAGAACAAAAGGTAGAAACATCCAAAGAAGAACTTTGAATGTCCTTCAAGATGCCTGGAGAACTATTCCTGAAGACTACTTAAAGAAATGACAGTGTCCAGCCTCTTCTATTAAAGTTAGTCCCCCTGTTCTGTAATCTACTGTTTTTAACTGTACTCAGTGCAGGGTGTCAGTAGTTGGTTTGTGCAGTCAGCACATTGTAAACTTTCCGTCTCCACAGACCGTTGGAGACAAACTGTCCCCGGTGTCTCTGACTGACTCATCCAGACAATCCTAATGGGACAAAAAAAAAGACATTTTTATCCCGCCGATTTGGTTTTTTTCTTTAATTCAAGTGCCACCAATGTGACAGGCAGAGACGTCTGGGGGGCAGATGATGTCATTTATTGATAAGCTGACAGCCTGTTTTGCCCATTTTTGCCTTAACTTATCCACCCATTTACCGTCAGTGCTCACATACAGCCTTATCAAACAAATGGAGATGTAAAGAGAACTGAATAAACAGAGTCGAGATCTGATTTTGTTCGATTGGAAACAGAGCGTTTTCGTTACAGTGACTCATTGCGCTCGGCCCACTTCCCTTTGATGTGCGGCGCAGAAATGATACAAATTGCATTTCGTCCCTGTGAAATACAATAAGCGGTTGGCGTGATGGAGAACATATTCATTTATTAACATGGAGCTTTAAGCGAAGGGCTCCAACCCTTATCTGAAGGGACTCATCAGCTTCCTTTTCTGATAAAAACCAAAAAGGGAAGAGGCACCGGCAGCAACTGTGAGCCCTCCACGGCTCAGAGTGGGCTGATTTACAGACTCGCTGATTCCACTAAGATGCGGATTAAGTCAGGAAATAAGATTGAAGAAATGAAATGATACCGAAATAACATCTTTAGTCTGTGCAGTTTGTCTGAACTTGTTTCAGTTTAGTTAGCAAGACTTTGACCAGAGCTAAAGTTTATTTATAGCTGCAGTTGTGACTTTCTGCTCGAAACTGTAGCACCACGTTGTAGTATTCAACAGTAAAGTTTCCTTTCTGTTAATCACAGAGGCATTTCAAGCTCCAATCAATTATATCCCCTACTTTTTATCGCTTTGTTTGAGATCATTAATTACAAACCAATCGCAAAGGCGTTGAAAGAGACCCCCCTCACTGACCTGGAACAGCTTCGCCTACCGCGCTGGTCAGTAAATGGTGTTTACTATGGAAGAGTGATTTTGGACCAGACTTTTGACCCCCTCACCTTTGTCACTTTGCAGTTTGACCCAGAACACGTCTGGAAGCCAGAGGTTGTTTAAGGGTCACAGCCTTCAGTAAACCACCGTGACCTTTAGGCTGAAATTCAGTCTGTTAATGAGGATTTCCTGCAGGAAGAGGGGGGCAGAAATGGTGTTTAGAATGCACATTATTGTATTCATATTATGACACACAGTGACAACAGCAGAACTAATGCAGATTGAAACAATGGTGATGCTATGTTATTTTTTTACTTTTTTCACAACCACATGCATTTAAAAAAAAACTTTTAGAGATTTATGTTTAATTGAAAAGTTACTACTGGCTTTTGTATCGCTGACACCCTTCACAAAAAACTAGCAATTAGTGTTTTGACCAAAACTTGGAACAGCAACTTCAGTTTTTATGCAGCTGTCGAGCAGCACAACAGCAAAATACAGCAATCCTCCCAAAATCACCTGAAACATGAGAAGGATTTTAAAAAAACCTGCAAGTCTCACAACTGTTACTATCACACATTTTAAATTACAGACATCATCATAAACCTTTCCTCACTGATTACTTGCACTGAGACAGATATTTTATTTTGTTTTGTAAGGTATGTTTAAATGTGCAAATAATGCATTCTTCCTAATTATACAGTCATTTACATGCCTATTTTTTTTTCCAATGGGGATGAGTCTAAACATTATGAAAAATATATATAATGTGATTTTTTTTTTTATCTTTGTATTTCGAGAATAAAATTTAAATTTAAATACTGTTTTGAGTATTTCAGTCACAAGAGAATAATTTCTTTTTTTTTTGTAAAACCAGAGTAAACCAGAACATTAAAAAACAAGTTCTGATGCATTTCTCTTTACTTTTTTCATTTAAAAACAAGAACATGTTTTTGTTTGGACATGGGCTCCTTTTTCACTCGTTTTCAGGAATGTTTTTTTTTTCTTTTTAATCAAACTACTGATCTATGAATCATGACAGGTATAAAATAGTAGAAGGTAGTGAGGTTTGTCTTTAAAAAAGTGAGGAAACTGGACAAGTGGAGGACAAAAGAAGAAGTGTCAGACCTAAAAAAAAACATCTACAGCAGACCTGAAAGTCATGTCCTTAAGAAAGACGAAGGAATCTGAACTGACCTGACCTGACACAGGACCTGAGAGATGCATCAGGCTTAGCTGCAGAATAAAGGTGGTCACACCAAATATTGAGTTTAAAGCTTGTAAGAATTGTAAAAACTGTTTTTGCCTTATGCTGTATTTCCATGTATGTTTGCACACGCTTCAATGAATCTCTGCAGCTATTTCCCAGCTTCCAAGGAAAATTTAAAAAAATGAGGGGTGATTCAAGTCTTCACACCACAGTATTCGTCCTGTTTTTGAATCTTCTAACAGTCTTAAAATATTCACACTTTTTAAAAAACATTTTAAAATAATTTTTATTGAAACAGTACCCAATCTGCTGCACTATTAGAAGTGCTCAGAAGAAACATTAACTTGGTAAAGGGCTCCTTCTGTGCTCGTGGCCTCTGATTTCTATAATGCAGCTCTCAGGTAAGAATGCAGCCTTAAGACTTCAGGAACTCACCGTTACCTTGGCAGCTAGTGGCCCATTTCCTAAATTTACTCGACGAACTAAAGGACTTAATCTTATCGTCGATATTTCAACTTCATTCTCAAAAAGTATATTAAAAAAAATCCCTTCTTATGTTTGTTTTTTATTTATGTGCTTGTAATGCTTCTGCAGAAAAAAAATTGCCATGTTTATTTTCTTTAGTGGCAAAATGCAGTATAACTCAGAATCTGAATAATATGGGAACTAGTATTCACAGGTAAGAATTTTAATAGTTATGAAACGTCATGAAACTTCCCCAGCTAACTGCGTTACATTAGCATGGCTATTTTTCATAGTATAAGTCTCTGTAAGTGCAATCAAGATATTTTTCCTCATTAAATTTGCACTAACTTGCATGAATATCCAATCTGCAACGTGTTCTACATGCATTTTGCAGCATTTTATGAGAAGACGACACTGGAAACCCTTAAAATTAACCAGTGCATGACAAAGAAACACTTCCTCCTGTGATGTCTCACCTAAAGTGCGCCTTCTGGCCTCTTTGTTTTGATTTCACTCTGATTTGAGCTTGTTTTATTATTGCAGAACAATGCTTTCACCTCACAATTGTCTCATAATTCAAAACATGCATCACTTTTGACTCCAGTCGCACAAATCGTAGCCTCCTCAGTAGCACGTGCGTGACATTAATACTAACGTATCACTCCCACCGGGCCGCAGACTGCTGAAATTTGATTTTGATTTGCTTTGGATTTCTGAAAACAGGTACATGCCATAAAAAACAGCAGACAGTCATTTAAACACATCTGCTCTTACTGCTTCACAGGGGGAGAAAAAAAAAAAAGCCCCGAAACAGACCCTGTTTCTGCTGTGTGAAGAATGACCTCATCCACTCAGGGAAGATGTTTGGATTGATGGATACATCGACGGAGAAGCAGCTACACATTCGCTTGAACTGAAGGTAAATACAAAGTGACAGGCCAGAGTTCCCCTGGAGATTGTGTAATTGTATTTTCACATTGGCGCGTCAAAGCCGAGCAGATTCCCCCGGAGCGTCCGCAGACAGATGGGCACCGCTGCATATTTTAAAGGTGACAAAACTCAATCTTACAACCTTTTACAGTATATTTATATTTCTCTCGGAGAGCGCGACCATGCCCTCCATTTACTTTATGCAGTTTGGGGTCCAGTTGCACTGCTCCTACAGACTGCTTACTCGGAGCTTGAAGAAGACTCTCGTGAGGAAACAGGCTTAACGCCAAGTTTGCGGTCAATGTAGTTATGTGCTTTTTCATTTAGAAATATTAGAAGCCACAAACATGTGCCAGTCACCACCTGCATTCCCAAAAGTCTTTTCCGTTCACCATTATTATGGTCAAAAACAATCTAACGATAACGGTATTTTAGCAGTGCGAGTGCATGGCTATGCTACAGCGTTATTTGCAATCTGAAAAAAGTCAATCACCCTTAAACCTTCATGGGGAAAGTGACCATTTTTGGTCATTTCTGCTCACTTTAAATACAACGCCCATGAGGTTAGGAAGCGTGTGGTCATGAAGAAATGGCCTAATGTTGTATAGAGTTATTATATTTGTTTTAATGTTCTAAAGTACATGTTCTATTCATCATATGTGCTTTTCTTGTACACTTCTTGGAATTTTTTTTACCACTTATGGGCAAAGACCCAAATATGGTAACTTCATTGACCTTATTAAGTCTTATTTCCTCCAAGAACACTCAAAGGTTGACATTTTGAATTTCAAAGTATTTCATTGAGTGCCCTCTAAAGGGTTAAAAATGGAATAACAAAAAATGGGGACATACAATGAAAAATGTTTCCTTTTTCTAGGCATTGATTTTATCTAGGGTCTTACCAGTTAATATATTTGATTTTTGATTGTATTGATTGTTTTAAGGACTATTGCATGTTTTGATGACCTGTACAGCATTTTGGTCAACGGAAGTTGTTTTAATGGACTATAGAAATAAACTTTGCCTTGCCTTTGCCATTGTGGTGTGACCCTCTTAACATATTGGCGCAAGTCATAAATTCTGAGTGAGGAAAGATTTGTCTATGTTGTGGGTCCTCTGCAATACTCGCAGTATACTATACAGTATAAATGTCACTTTAGTCCAGGTTGTGGCTAGCTTGATGATGTATGCATAATCCAGGTTTCGTGGATCTAAATTCGATGTTATGATCTTGAGCTGAAAATGATCGGTGTATAAATGCCAAAAATGTGTCATTGGAAGGTGATTGCTAGGCAACGTGATAATATCTGATATTTGATGTGAATAAGAACTTATGACTCCTGCTTGTTCAGGAGGAGTTCGCAGATTACAGATTTTGTGTATCATAGTAAGATATCAGTGATGGCCAAAGTCTGCCCGGTGACCCCCTGGTGGGTCATGGTGCTACTGCTGGTTGGCTGCGAGAAATCATTTATAATAAATTTACAAATAAATAAACAAATGGATTTAATAGTAAATAAAGTTTACCAATAAATACAATTTGTAAATAATTTATTTTTGTAATTTAGGTTTAAATCGCTACAGAACTAATGATCAAAGGCAAAAGATGAAAATTGTTATTCTTCATATCTGACTGCACTTTTGTAGAGTTGTATATTGTTTCAACTTTGGCCTTTATGTTTAATGAGTGATAAATCCTGGGCTGGTGTTTGAAACAGCAGTTTGGCCAACACTGATATTCTAACCTGGTTTGTTTATTTGTTTGTGTAATTGTTTATTCCTCTTCTGTGCCAGAGAAAGAAATATATCCTCATTATAACAACTAAGTTTTAAAGGTTTTTCAGCTCTTCAGCCGTATCAGTGTAGTTATTTCTGCGTTATTACTAAGATAATATAACAATGCAGTTTGAAATCTTGTTTTATTATCACAACAATTCGGGCAGTACTCTCTTTACCCTCTGCTCAGATTGGCTGGGCGTTGTTGTTGTTGGTTGCATTTCAAAACTGTGTTACCAACAGGGAGATTGTGGCGTGTCCTCTGAACTCATACGATGAGTGACGTGTTTCTCTCGTCTGTTCTTTTATCATCCGTTATAAATGCCAACGACATTATGTCCCCAAATAGCTGATGTCGACTGGGTGCTATCAGCCACTGATATCAGTGAATGCCATCCTATTTGATGATTTATTCATCCACCGACATTACCACCCTCCCCCTCAAAATTATGATTGGCCCCTGATCCCTGGGCTCGAGTACTGCTACCCTTACAGTGCCCAGCGCTCCTGGATGACAGCATGACTTCTATTCAGCTACATTTTGGATGCAGATATTGTACTTTGCGCTTCTTACCATTTGTTTTAAAGTTTTAGTTACACACTACTGTACATACATACTGCAGGTTGTAGAATATAAATCCATTACAATTTATTATTACGCCATTATATCAGTGAATAGAGATATGCACATTAAGGAAATCATGACCCAATAATACCATCTGATTAAATGGGTACTTTTACTTTAGGTATTTTAAGTATATTTTGATGCTTCAACCTTTGTACTATTGCAAGCAGGACTATGATTTGTCCACTGTGCGCTGTGTGCTTTTCATGTAACGCCCGGGCACAGGGCTGCACATGAGCCTGAAAATCCTACGCTAACACTAATTTTCTAATCTCCATTTATTTTTAATATTCTGATTGGCTTGCCCTGTACTTTGTCTCACTGTGCCACAAACTACTGTACATACCTGAAAACAACCACTACAAATCACTTTACCACAAGAGACCGGCAAGTGTTAGAAGCAGCTGAAAAGTTGTTTAATCACCCCTAAAGATAAAATATGTGATTATTTTGCTCATCTGAACATTATGTTTCCCTTATTCCTTAATTTGACGTGAGGCTGCTCTGCGGGTGAGTCGCGCTCATCGGACAGGAAGCTGCAGCTCAAAGGTGCCTCGACCCTGGGGCGAGCATACGCGCGGTGGGAGACGGCAGCTATTTTACCCTGGCCTCCACCATACACTCAACTTATTACATGTTTTTTTTCCCCATGTTTTTAAATGGTCTGAAGGGAATCCATTTTGACAGAAAACCCTGTAATTAAGTGTATCACTCTGCCCTCTTGCTAAGCTAATGGCTTTATTTTGACAGTGTTAATTGTCATAATTGTCAGAATGGTACCTCTGACACTCGGCTCGGAGACGTTGGCGAGGAATTGTTGCGCGTTGATGAAAGCGTTGTCATACATACTTCATCTCAACGAGCTAATGCGGCCTGCGTCCTGCCTCTCCCCGTCGAGCCTTATGGGACGCTGCAGCATCGGCTTTCTAATTGCCTCTAATGAAACGCCAGCGAGGGAGGTGATCTGCTCCTATTTAGATCTCCGTCTTTAAAGGGAGACAGAGAAGCAGATGGAGGCGAGTAGACGGAGGGAGCGAAAGAATGAGGGTGGAACGGACAGAAAGTAAAGTAGAAGAAATGCAGACGGAAGGGTTGAAGGGGGGGAATGGGGCCTTTTTCGATGCATCTTCATAACGAATGCCTTCTAATTAAGGCCTAACCCCTCCCTTCTCTCTCAAACTAGTGTTGTGAAACTTGACACAGTGATATGATTTCACAGTGAACCGCATGCCTGTTTGTTGCCTGTTAGCTGTGGAAGTGGGTTACCATTGTAATGCAGATGTTTGCACAGCAGATGGTGCTGTGTGTGGCTCGGACTGTGACACCACCTTCTGCAAAGATGCTTCACAAGTAGAACACTCCAGCCTTTGAGAAAAATAAGGTTGGCATTTGCACCACCTTAAATCTGAAGTTAACCTGGATATTAGAGACATTTTTATGCTGATTCTAAAGTGCTGAAAGCTCTTTAAAGAAAGTCTAAAATGTGGGAAATAAACTGAAGAATTAAAATCAAAATCTTTACACTGTTTTCCTTCTTATAAATTTTGCATGTTTCCCCCCCTGTGCGTTTGACTTATGAGCAGTCCAATTAATGGCTTCTTAAGTACTCGCAGAGGCCCGAAAAGGTGAAAAAAGTACGTCTCCAGAAAAGTCTGTATAATGAGCACAGTTTACAGAATTCAGCCTTTTCTTATTCCCTTCCTTGGTAATCATGTTGCAGCCTCGAGGTGGGGAAGCTCTGCTCTCGCCAGATTTAATAATGAACTTGAAGTTATGATCCCGATACAATTTGGAGATGGTGAAATGGCCGAGCAAACAGCCACAGCGTTGCATACAAAAAGCCGAGAACCCAGAGGAAGAGTCATCTCTGACTTCACTGCAATAATCCAAGTGCAATTATTGCAGCAGCCGCAACAACAACAACAACAACAGGGTCACAGAACAGATAATATGCGCTGGAAGTTCAAAGCTAACGATTTAGATGAAACTGTGTGTCTCTCTGTGTGTGTGCGCGTGTGTGTGTGTGTGCGCGCTGGTAAACAGCACCCGGATTATCCGGAGGAGGGAAATGGAAGGAGAGGCGAAACGAGACGTAGATGGAAGAAGCGGCTCCTCGGAGAGCTCGTCTCCCCTCAGCTCAGGTCCAGATAAGAGAATTATGGCACGACAAGGAGAGTTGACAGAGCTCGCTAAGTCTGTTTATTAGCAAGCGCACTTCATTAGAAACTGAGATCAGGTTGATAACCAGCCCTCCTCCTGTTAGCGGGTAAATAACCATCAGTCCTTCTTCGTGGCTTGTTGTTTTTTTTTTGTTTGTTTGTTTTTGTTTTGGAAACCTTCCCTCGCCAACCTGGGCAAGATTTGCTCTTTAAAGGGTGACCGAGTGTCAGGAGCAGCAGAAGAAAGGCTAAAGGGAACAAAAAAAAAAATACCACTGAGGTTTTTTTTTTTTTTT
>JASGAU010348675.1:0-10091 GCA_030220045.1 Australoheros facetus
TATATATATATATATTTATTTTTATTTTTTTAAAGATGTTAGCCAAGTTGACTTTTGTTTAAGACTATTGTCAAAATACTTAAATTGTAAAATATTGTGGCCTACAAATACCAGCTAATTCACATAATTTAGGCCAGAGACTTCATGAAAGGATTGTTTAAACACTAGTTGTGGCTTGTGCCAGTTAGCTTAAGCTATGCTCACTTCATAAAGTTATTTGATATTTTTAGAAACATCATTAACAATATTGATTCCTGAGGTTTTGGTAGCAATAACAAAGCTGCAGTTTAAACAAAAAAACAAAACAAAAACAATATTTGACTTTAAAAATGACCAAAAACAACAATGAACATGACCAGAAAATTGACGCTAACATTAACATCAGTAGCCCACTTGCTAGTTTTTGATATTAAAAAAAATTAAAATAAAATACATTAATTAATTTAATATAAAATAAAATAAATAATGAATGTTAAAAAAACATTTCTCCCCAAAAAATTAAAAATAAAAATAACATACTAAATATAATTATTATCTATATCTTACAAATTAAACAAGATTTGCATTTAACTAAATTAGTTAAATGCAAATCAGAGTGGACGCGTCTACACCGCTACTAATAGCTGCTTGTTACCACTGTGGACAGTAAAGCTACTGTATACAGCAAAATACAATAAAATTTTGGTATTACATAAATTGCTAGCAGGACCTACTTGACCTAAACAGGTTGTTTAGGTGTTATTTAAATGAACTGGTACAAAAACAGCCTGTGGTTATAGCAGCTAATTTAGGCTACATTATTTGATTCATCTGGTGTGACTCAGACCATCGCTGGGTGGAAACCAGCCTGGAATACTGCGTGAGCACGACCGCCCAACAACATCAGGGCTTTTTCTGAGAGCAGTGTTGTAGCCTGATGAAAAATACCCTCCACTCTTCTAATGCTTCAGTTAAAATTACTCAAGCATAATAAAAATGTTTGTTTATAAAACAGAAATAACAGTGATGGTGCTAACTGCAAGAAAATTCTGGATATGTGGTCACCACCCCAAGATAACCATCCCTAAACATTTTCCCCAAGACCTTTCTGGGCTATATGGTGATGTGGCTCTAAGGACCTGCGGATGCGGTTGTTTCATGTGAAACCATCACTCAGAAACAACCTGCCTGCTGAGCAGAATGAGTCATAAACCTCTGCAGCCTGCTTTGCTTCTTATCCGTGACCCTCTGACAGCTCTGTGACAGCCAATGAGCAGCTGGAAAAGGCGGGGCTTACAAAGCAGAGTGGGGAGAGGAGGGGGATGAAGCACGGCGTTGGGTGTCCAAGACATCAGTCAATTAGGAGAGATGATTGCTTTAAGCTAGAGATGGGGCTGGGGCAAAACTGAGAGACAGAACAGTGAGTACGTGCAGGTGTGCATGTGTGTGTGTGTGTACAGGCTATACAGTCCTTAGCCTGGACTGATGATTAGCATGCTGGTCACAGCAGCAGACAGACTCCAGCCAGGCTGAGACTACCTCCATCCTCGCCCACAGTGGTGCAGCAGACCAATGCTCCAGTAACATTACAATGAACAAACAATACAGCAGCATGACAAATACAATAAGAGAGAAAGAAACATGTTTTTGCATGATGTTCTTTGTTAGAGTGTGCATGTCATTCTTTAAAAATCTACACAGGGGGTAAATGGGCTCTTTACAAAGATCACCTCATTTGTTATTTATAAGGGTATCTGAAATTGGATATTTTTTAATTGTCTTGCAGCCAGAAGGATTTCTTCTGGCTGCAAGACAATTAACTACAAAAATCCTTGAAAACAGGCTGTGTATAACACAACACTACAAATACACTCACTTTATTAGGTTCAACTGCTCATTAACACAACCATCTAGTCAGGTAATCACATGGCAGCAATCAGTGCATTTAGGTAAGTAAGCATGGTCATGATGCTCTGGTGAAGTTCAAACTGAGCATCAGAATGAGGAAGAAGGGTGATTTAAGTGACTTTGAACGTGCCATGGTTGTTGGTGACAGAAGCTGGTCTGAGTGTTTCACAAACTGCAGATCTGCTGGGATTTTCCCAAACAACCATCTCTAGACTTTACAGAGAAGAAGAGGAAAATATCGAGTCAGCGGCAGCTCTCTAGGTGAAAATGCTTCATTGATGTCAGAGGTCAGAGGACAATGGTCAGAATGTTTCCAGCAGCTTATTGAATCTGTGCCGTGAAGAATTAAAGCAGCTCTGAAGACAAAAAAGGGGTCCAGCCCAGCACCAGTAACGTGTATCTAATAAATTGGCCAGTGGGTGTACTACTTGTCTTAGACATGGGCTAAATCCAACCACAAAAGCTCAGTTATCATTCAATGTCCAGTAAATGAGAGCTGACCATGAAATCTGTATTATACCAAGTCAGCCTCATTCAGACCAATCACTTGCTGGCATCACATGTTACAGAGACCAGGTCTCAGCATCAGCTGACTCATTGTGGATTATTAAACAGTTTAAGGTCAAAACCTTCAAAGTTTCTGTTTCTCACACATGGCTCTAGAAGAAAACGCTTTTCAATGGAGATCTTCATTGAATTTTTCTTTCAGGCTGGCAGTGGAAGGGTTTGGACTAAGGCTTGGGTTTCACTGCTTAGAGTAAGTAGGTGGTTTGATCTTTATTAAAACCAAACTTTTATGTCCACAGAGGCTGAATGCTTGAATCTGGCTCCGCTTGACATTTCAATAAAAATAAAAAGTTATATTCAGAAAGTGTAATCTCAGCTGCAAGTGGGAGGAAACACATTTGACATCTTCTGACTCATGGAGCTGGACACGCTGCGATTTCATCTGATGAACAACTTGGTTGTCAAAAGAATCACAGCTGCACTTGCTTTTAATTCTTGTGAGTCATTTAGAGAAACCACAACTAAAAAAAAAAAAAAAAATGGAACATTTGATTTACGTATCAAATATATTCCCCCAAACAAATCTATACAGCCCTAACATGCCTCTACTGAACAGGGAAGCACCAGTAAAAAAAAATAAAAATAAAAATAAAAAAAAGAATTTTAAATTTAAAAAGACACAATTTTCTCTGAGGTCTACATTTTATTTCTATTAAGACCTATAGTCTGATTCAGCCTCGCTCAGTAGCAACAGTTTCTGAGCAGTCAAGGGAAACCTCTGGATGATGTGCTCTGAGTCAACAATAAAAACACGCAGCAGCAGCAGCCCACTGGCATATCATCTCTAGTCAGTCATAGTCAGAGTTGTCCTGATTCAAATCTTATCAGTGTTTGTCCAAACGGGCCACAGCATCCAATCCTGCTGACACACATTACAAACCGATAGCGCTGTCTGCTCATTACAGGGAGGGAAGCAAACAGACATGCACACAGAGGAAGCTAATTATGGTTCAGCTGATCTATATGCATGAATTAGCTCTTAGGAAATGAGGAAGTGAGATGGAAACGTGGTATAGAGAGAGGGGGAAAGGAGCTTTGAAAAAAATAAATAAATAAAGGAAAAGGAAAGCGGGACGCTAAACCAGCAGCTTTTAATATAGCGTGCATTGATCGAAGCTGCATCCCAACAGCAGTCTGTGTCTCTGCCGTCTGTCAGCCGAGTCGTGTTTATTCCGCAGATGCATAACAACTAATAGCATCCAATAACTAACAGGCTCCAGAGCTTTGCTGACAACAATTTGATGTACAGTATCACTTTTACTGCAATATCACCACAACGTCTGCATTGCACCAAAGGAAGCCAGAGGACTTCACTCTGCTGTAATCTCTATATACAGTTAAATGCATACGAATATAATCTTAATCTGTAGCTGAGGGGCGAGATTCAAAGGTGGATTGACTGATCAACAAAAGTAAACAGCTTGTGTACAGAAAAAGAACTTGCAACCAGCTGTTCTCTGACAATAGTTGAGCTTTTTATCACCCTTTTGAAACTCATCCACATGGTGAGGCCCAGAGATCTGCTGGTTACACCGGAGGCTCAGAGAGATTGGCGAAAATCCTCAGATACTAAATTGTCAGACAGCAGTCGATCATTTCTGAGAGACCATCTACAACAACAGTTTACGGCCGTGCTTGAGACCATGCTAACACATTCACAATGACCACGTTATACAAACAGTGCTTACTGTGTTAGCGCAACAACAGCTGAGGATATTTAGCCGTTGTAGAAATATGACTTGATGATGGCACTAGATTAGGGCTGTGTGAGCTTTTCCATCATCCTAATATCCCATGGTCTTCTACCAATAATGGACATCTGAAAACACAACATATTGCCTATTGAATGCATTACATTTAGATGAACTGAGTCAACTTTCTGCCATTTCCTTACCTGGATTATTGAGCATGCACAAAGACACTATAAGAAAACAATAAGAGATTGCACTGGCAGCGGGATTGGTTGAGGGTTGAGCTCAATTAGCACCTGTTAGCATAGTGGAATCCTCCGTCCATAATGCATTTTGCACATCCTAAATACAGAACATGCAGTGTTGCTCTCTCATTGGTAATCATAATTCTGATTTCCTGCATAAAAACAAGCTAAATATAGGCTTGATTGCCAAGTACTCACCGATCAATCTGACTGTTCAATCCCTGACATCACGGCCCATCATTGAGTCCAGAGATCAGTGACGTTACAACAATTTATCTTCAATATTATGGTTGTAAAGCAGTCCATTCAAAAGTGGATGATCTATGTAATGCCTAAAGAATCATTATTTTTTAAATCTTTAAATGAAATCTGATTTAGGTACTGTATGTAGTACATGAACCACACAAACTACTTTGTCCGTGGTGGATTCATCAGATCTCAATTAAAACAGCTTATTGTTATTAAGCTTAAATACCCAGCAAGGAGCAGCTAAATAAACAGAAAAGCAGAAAAATGCAGTCCTCGGTGTCCGGCTGTCACATCTGGCATTTTACAAGGGCTAACTGAGATTAATTAGGGTTAAGTGTTAATTCACAGGAATTAATGTGGCCTATACTTCTGAATAAGCTTTCTGATGCACCACATCTTTGAGGGATATTGAACTCATTAAGGTAGTTTTTTAAATATCTAGGCCAAGTTCACACCTGGCATTGACATGCATTAGACCCTACTTCCCAAGTCTATATGCAAATTTGCTCTATATGCACATAAACATCATCACTGCAAAGACCAGATGATGGATATATATAAAATTTTATTGAAAAATATGACAAACCAAACTTTTAAGCTTAAATAAAGTAATAACTTTAAATAGTTCTTGGATTCCAACTTCAGTCTGTGTTCCCTTCATTCCGCTGTGAACACATAAAGTTTAGACTGTTTTGATTTGGGAAGCATCGCGCCAAAAAAATGAGAAATTACAGAAATAATATCCTGCTCAAAATAATATGATCTGTTCATTTGAAAAGAGCTTTTATTTACCAGCAACCCTCCTTTCAGATCAGCTCAATAAATTACCAAAAGGATCAACATTATTTGTCGAACCTCACCTTGTGTGCCAAGGTGAGGTTCGACAAATAACAGCAAAAGGGCAGTGTAACACTAAACTGCTTTTCATCAGCTAATGGCTTTGGGAAAAACATCAGCCTTCTGTCGTCCTAATCTTTCCGTCCACGTCTGCTTTTGTTGTTTTGGTTTCTGGAGCTTTCACGACACTCTGGGAGAAGTGTTTTTTAAGTAAGGAGCTGTAATTAAATGTGCTACGAGACACGAGTGCAGAGCAGCTACCGAGCTTTGGTTCGGTAATAAGAGACATTTAATAATTTTTCTTTTTATAAACAAAATATTCAGTTTAGGAAAATTAGATGTGAAATAAAGCCATCAATGTGTTCCTCCTCTGTGACATTTCCCTTATCCACGGTGTGTGCATGCATGTGTGTTTGTGTGAGACAAACAGGCAGCATTTGCAAACTGAATCTATTAATAATTCTGCCAGCCTCTGCCTGAAATTGGATGTTTAGGTGCGTTTCAGTGAGTAAAGCTAATCAATCCACTCTGAAGGTGTCACTTCCATCAAAAGGATGGCAGGCTCTTACAACAGGGTCACAGTCACACTGGCATTATGCATTAGGACCTCCTGCGAGCGGGTGTTTTTCTGCATGCGTGTCTCTGTACTACTCAGTTTCCATCTTTTACTTATCTCCTTCAAGCTGTCCAACACTGTTCGCCAACAAAAAGCAGGACTATCTCTCCTTCTGCCTCTCATCTCCTGCCCACTTCCTGCTCTCCATTCAAGGCCTTTTCCATTTCTCCTCTGGCAATCTGCGATTCTCCATCCTCTCCATCTGTCTCATCAGATAGCGCCTCTGTTTCCTTCCATCCTATCATGCAGCTCCTCCTTTCACTCCTGCCCCCCAACACCCACACACACACACACACACACACACACACACACACACACACACACTTGATACGGCGGTTTTAGTTTGATCTCCAACATATTAAGTCATTTTGTCATGTTCCAGTCCGGCCCACCCTCCACACGTTCTGGCTCCCTCTGTCACATTTATTTTGGTTTAAATCCTTGCCTGGTTCCTCTGCTGACGGTCGTTGGGTTTCTGACCTACGAAGGCAAATTGATCACACCAACTACCGACATTAATGAACAAGATGGATGTCCTGATAAGTGGGACCTCTCTTCTGTTTACAGCAGCAGGAGCGTAACGGGGGGTCCTCGTGGTTTAGTGGTCAAACAAGAACATTACATCATGCATCCGTACATCCACTGCTTCAGCAGCAGCAGTTCAGCTCTTTTCTTGTTACACACCACTGTTGCCCCCAATTACTGATCAAAGACTTGGGCTCAAAATTCTTCAAAAAAAAAAAGAAAGAAAAAAAGATCATTACCATGGAGACAACACGGGTTTCAGCAATGTAATATCCAAGGAGCATAACGTGAAACTCTTATTTACACATCCCTACCCCCATCAATGCTGGAAGACGTTATTGATCAGATGGAGCTGAAGCTGCACGTACTCTCTGTTGTGTATAAGGGCTAACAGTGAATGTGCATGAATGTAAAACTAGGTGTCAGGTCATTTAGGAACAGAGTATCCATTATCATTTGGGTTGAGAAGTGCGGTTTTGAAGCCTTGGGATGTCGCCATCTTGCTGTTTTGAAACCACACGTGATGAGCGAGGAGCAGATCTTACTTTGAAACAGCACACTCATTGGCTAACGATTTGTCAATCATTTCCTTAGCCAATGAGCATATCCTAGATAAGCCTCTTTTCAGACATGTAGAATGACCGACATGTATCAAAATGTATCTAAAGTTTTACTCAGTGTGACCCAAAATAAGTCAGTAAAACCATAAACTCTTCAGGAAAGTGTAACAGAAGTCGAGACTGTGGCATCCACAGTCATCACATTAGAAAAAGAAAAATGCATGCTTCAAGACACTTCCATGTTGGCATCACTTTTCAGAACCAGAAGCTATCTCCATCTTTTATATAGTATGGTTAGAAGCCCTCCTCAACAGGAAGAAGGCCGCCTTCAGGAGCAAGGACAGGGAGGCGATGAAGGCAGCACAGCAGGAGGTGAAATGATGTGTGAGGGAAGGAAAGGACAGCTATAGGAGGAAGGTGGAGCAGAAGCTGAAGGAGAACAACATGTGGGAGGTCTAGGAAGGTGTGAAAACACAGCACCCCTGCCCTCCCCCTCCTCCTCGTCCTCCTCCCGCACTACAACACAATCTCCTCCTCCAAGGAGGATCAGGCCATGAGCCGGCTGAGGAAGCTTCATCCCAGGAAAGCAGCGGGCCCGGACAATGTGTGCCCCCAACTGCTGAAGACCTGCACTGCTGAACTGGGTGAACCACTTCAACGCATCTTCAACCTCAGTCTGCAACTGGGGAGAGTGCCCACCCTCTGGAAGACATCCTGCATCGTTCCAGCACCGGAGGAGGACTGGCCTAGTGAGCTGAATGACTTCCAGCCGGTGGCACTCACCTCACATCTAATGAAGACGTTGGAGCGGCTCTTCCTCAGCCTCCTCAGACACCAAGTGCAACACGCCCAGGACCATCTGCAGTTTGCATACCGGGCAGGTGTTGGTGTGGAGGATGCCATCCTCTACCTGCAGCACCGAGCACACACTCATCTGGATAAGGCACGTGGCACAGTGAGGAGGACAGAGGGAGGGGAGGAGCAGCAGCCTGAGCCTGACCACAACACAACATAAACAAATACTTGTCTGTTTTATTATTTATTTATTTATCCATATGTTTGTTTATTGTGATTTCTGCCATGTTTGTGTGCCTGTGTTTCCTGTAAAAGCTGCTACTGGAACTTCAATTTCCCTGACGGAATCTTCCTAAAGGGATTAATAAAGATTTATCTAATCTAATCTAATCTTATACAGCAATTTGAGCACAGCAGTTATTTATCAGCAGACCGATATCATCATCCATTTGCCATTATATCAGTATCAGCAATAAATGAAAATTAAAGTATAGAAGAGACAGGAGAAACACCCTTCAGCTATATAATGAGTGTTGATGTTGCATAGTTTGTCTGTAGGGGGCAATCTGTCACTTCCCTATTGGCAACACAAATAAACAAGCAGCTGATCCAAGCAGAGTCGGGCAGAGCATAAGCAAGTAAATAAATAACCACCAATAACAAATGTCAGAAAAATCTGTTTATGTTTTGTGTGTGAAAAGAGAAAAAAAAAAACAACTGGCCGATATATCAGATCTTTAAATCACCAAATATCGGTATTGGTCTTAAAAATCCTATATCAGTCTGCTTCTATAACAGCAATCACTGTAGAGGGACGATATTGTTAGAGAAGTGGTTGTTAAACCCACAACCAACAGATCCCCAAAATAATTTTCTATAAATAAAATGTTTAGTATACTGTGTTCAGAGCTCCTGGTGGGAATCACAGCAACTCATGTATGACACCATGTATTACATTAAACAATACAGTGATTCTGCAACACTGAATACATGGCAAGATCTTAATCTAAAATACATCATACTATATGGGAGGGGTGCAGGAGGGGGGCAAAAATGATGTATCTGGGTACATTAGCATTATTTTTAGTGTCAATTCATTTTGCTGTCTGATTGGCTTTCCCCTGTTGTCTGCCACCCCCACCCCCCATGTGAGTTTCTTCTCCATCACTGCAGTTAACTCTCACGCTCCTCACTCCACCACAAGAAGTCATGAAACAGTGAAACGGGTGTGGCTGGAGATTTAACTGAAATTACTGGGAGGCAGCGTATCAATAACTGTACTGCAGGTGGAAGCGATACAATATGTTCCGCCCATCCATTTTCTTAATAACTTATAAAGCCCCTCTGCTCCAGCCCCTCAGGATCCCATCTGTTCTGTCACTAGGCAAGATGGAGGGTACACCCCGGACAGCTCGTCAAGTCTACTGCAGGGCTAACACAGAGAGACAGACACCCATTCATGTTCACTGTCACACCTACGGCCAATTTAGTGTCATCAGTTAACATGGATGTCTTTGAACTGTGGGAGGAAGCTGGAGTACCCGGAGAGAGCCCACGCAGGGGACCGGAGACCCCATCGGGCTGTGCAGGTTCAAACAGGAACCTCCTGCTGTGAGGTGATAGTGCCAACCACTGGTCCACCATGCCATCCTATACCACAGTACTAAAAAAAATGCATGATGGAGAGTATGCTGTCTACACAAGCACCATACCATTAAAGTAATCTCAAAGTGCACCTTCAAACCTCAACATCCAGACATAAAAATATACACATTTTATCCTCGAACCTGTAAAACAAAGTTCTGATGTTCTTTTTGAAAAACACAACAATTTGTGTGGCTCTAACAATCAGCTATCAGACTTCCATCCACCCTCTCTGTAGCTGTATATGCTGGTTATCACACACGCACACACACACCCTCTCCTGCTATCCTCTCAACCCTGCCTGTGTCTACTTGCGATGCCCTGATCTCCTACGCATGCATGTGCGTTTGCATTGATGAGTAAGCACATTAGTCTGCCAGCACGTGTGTGTGTGTGTGTGTGTGTGTGTGTGTGTGTGTGTGTGTGTGTGTGTGTGTGTGTGTGTGTGTGTGTGTGTGTGTGTGTGTGTGTGTGT
>JASGAU010348676.1:0-10000 GCA_030220045.1 Australoheros facetus
TACGCCCTTGAGCCAATGCATCACCTTCTCACATAAGAGCAAAAGGATTCAGGTGATAGAGCAATTGTTGTAAGTAAGTAAAGTTTATTTATTTAGTGCTTTACACAGACAAAAAGTCAAAAAGCACAATAATTAAAACACAATATCAAAAAAACCCAGATAAAACACCATGTTAAAAACATATCAACATTACCATATTAAAAGAAAAAGAATAAAAATAAAGTCAGCAGAAAGCCTGGTTAAACAGAAAGGTTTTCAACTGTTTTTTTAAGACTCCACAGAGTCAGCTAAATGGAGCTGGAGTGGTAAACAGTTCCAGAGCTATAAAGCTCTGCCCCTCCCTGGTTCTTAGTCTTGTACGTGGGACAACTAAAAGATTTTGATTTTGTTGTGTGTGAGACTGTTGACGTATGTAAAATGTATCCAGGCATTTGAAATCAATTTTTTTTTTTATCGGTATCGGACCTAAAAAAGTTGTATCGTGCCATCCCTAATTTAGACATTTAGAGCTTTACATTATGGATCACTGCAGTTCTCTGGCAGTTTGTGAAGTAGTCAGTCTGCTGATTTGTGCTTCATATGGGTGAAGCGTTCATATGAATGGGTAAGTGTGTCCAAACCTTTGACTGGTACTGTATGCTAAAGATATAAAATACTCTCTAGTTAAATACATTGCTTACAAATTCATGCAACTATGCATACTATCATTTCTTACAAAATAGCAACATATTTGTTAGTTGTAAACAGGTAACTTGGACAATTTGATGATCCGTCTAACTACCTCGGACTAATTTTCTAGGTAGAATAGTCTCAAACCTGACAACCTTGCATAGTCTGTTCAGTGTGTTTTGCATTTAGGTATTTAAGAGCATGAATTAATTTTGAGGTTTTGTAACACATGCATTCATTCAGGGTATCATGAGCAGAAACTGACTAAATGCTATCAAAGTAGCTTCTCATCTAGACTGAGAAATCACAAATTTGCAACCTTTTAAATAAGTAAATATATAAATGTTAGGAACAATTACATTTATCTAACCCACCGCAAATCTTTACTCAACCATAAAAGCCATAAGAAGGTCTTTTCTTTTCTTTGCTAGCAAGACAATAAAAGTGAAGGAGCTAAACGAAGATTTCTGTGACAGTTTAAGCAGAACTTTAATTGCATCTAACTTTGTAAAACTGTTTGGAAAGAATTTTATAGCATTTTTTCCCCCTCTGTTTCTCCTCACTCACAACTGGAGTTCAGCTGTCCTCCCTCCTTCTTTTCTCTCTGTCTGTTCTCTAGATGGTAGATGAAATTGCCGGTATAAAAGAAGTGTTGCCCTCCCACCAGAGTCCATCCATCACAGCCAGGCAATCCGGCACTAAGCAGCTCGTCGTTTGACATTTACCTCCTGACGACTTCTCATTTCTCAGTTGCAAGTGTTCTGACTTTTTTTTTTTTTTTTGTCATGCTTTGTATTTTGTAACCACACATTACTACACTATTCTTTTTACCTATTTTAATACAGATGTACAGTATTAGTATTTGTAGACTAGGAAGCAGACTAAATTAATATATAGATGAATGGTTAAAAAATAAATATATCCACAGATGTCATTTATGAAGACATGTCTACAGGTTCTGTAAAATATGCACATAATTTTATTCTGAAGATTACATTACACAAAGCATGAATTGTACATCAAAGCAACCCCTCTTCTAAAGTACAAGTCAGATGTCCATTTGGAACCAACAGGAACAAACGAGCCGATTTAAAGCCCTCATTACTGACAGAGTTTTGTGGGTTTCTTTGAAATAGCTTTCTAAACTTTCTGGTAAAAGCCTCTGAAAGAAGCGCGGTCCCTTATTCGGTTTTGCTCCCAAATCCAGACTGGTCTTTTAGGGTTAAGTAAATAGTAAAACCACTGGGAAATGCACTCAGTTACTTTTATGTTAGAGTGACAAGAACATGTAGGGACACAAAACGATCCATGAGTAGAGTTTATACACTGCTTAATTCATACCATGATACCAATTTGGATTCTCTGAAATACAGGTGGGAGATGGACTTGGAGGAATCCATATCAGATTCAGACTGGCAAAAGGTTATTCAAAATATTTATTCTTCCTTAATTTGTCTAAGGCGTGCAATACATCAGAGAAATATGGTAGCCTTCTGCTCTCTTCGGGCCAGGAGACTGATTCTGTGTAGATGGAAAGATCCACATCCTCCGGTATTGGATAAAAGAGGTTATGCATTACATTCATCTGGAGAAGACTAGATACACGGTCAAGGGATCTCTTAAAAAATTCTACAACACCTGGCAGCCATTTTTATCTTATTTTGAAGGTATTTCGGCAGACAAATTTGTGTAGCGTTCAATTGTTGGTTGTATTATATATGCACAAACCTGAGATTAATATTAGTTACTTTACAAGCACAAGATGTGCACATGTTGATGTAATAGATCCAGCATAGAAGGGGTGGGGTGGGAGGGATTTTTGTGGTGTATGTGTATTTTTGTTGTTGTTTTATGTTTACTTAAAAACAAAACAAAACAATAAAAAGACTTTGATCAACAACAAAAAAAGAACATGTAGGGATCTTTAAAAGTCACTAAATATGGATGTTACTGTTTAAATTATGTTGGGACTATTTCTATGATGGGTGCAGCCTACTCTGTATTTAAAGATAAATGTGGAAATCACCATTTCTGTGTGAATACTGTAAGATGTTTGTTTTTGTCCCAGGTTTTCTTTTTGTTTTTCATTCCCACTTGAATTGGTATCTGAACTAATTTCTACAAAAACAAAAGCAAATTTATAATTTATTAGTAAGAGTTTATTTTCTCAGTGATGTTTGATAGACAAGCATGACAGCATTTCTTAGTAAAAGAAATTTGTGTAACAAAAAAATGGTCTATTTTATGCCCTACTGTCTTTGAATCTCTTTGTAATGACTCAGCCTGTACTCATCCATCCGTCATGCTAGCTATAGCCATCATATACAATCAGTAAAATGCAGAGTACAGAGGCAGCTGAGGAACATAGGTCACATCATGCATTTATCAAGAAAAGAATATTTCTGACTCTGAATATAGCATACAATTAATGAGTAAAAGTGAGGACCCTAAGGAGTCCAGGCTTCAAGGAGATGGAAACGGCAAGTTCAATGCAAATACTCCTCTGGACTGCTGCCACATGGTAGACATCCTTCCTGTAATTAGGCCCCATGGAAAAACTGGGTTACAGTGTCTTGATTAATTTTCATATTTTCCATTATTGGATTAATCTCCTTTATGTTCCACATTGCATATCTTCCTGTGGGTGTGCTGCTGTATCCCCCATGCAAGGGCTGTGTGCCAAGTGTTGATATGCTCCCTGCTGGGGCCATATAGTGTATGCAACACTGTCTTGTATTCTTGTAACCTTTTAACCACAAATATGCTATTTCAAATCGTAAAAAATACACTTTTTAGATATATTGGCATGAACTGGAATGTAAATTTTCATGTATAATCCAATGACTAACAATTTTCCTGCTCCTAATTTTCAAAAGCACAGCTAATGTAATTACCATGTTTGACTTTGTGTGTTTCATATTGTGCCTCTCTTTCTTTGGGAAGATTATAGTGTTCACCCATGCTGCCCCTGAGCCCCATATTGTAAAGCTCCAAGTGTGTAGCATATAGGACAGATGGCATGATATCTTCATTATCCTTTTTGGCATGTGGCCCTAATAACTGTATGGGTGGATATGAGCAACCTGTGTTATGCTGTGCCCCAGCAGGAATCCTCAGAAACCCATTCATTCATTCAAAGTGGAATGATAGCTGTTCCTCCTTTTGGGCCGTGTTTCAAATGCGAATGAATCATAAAAGGAATGGATCTTCATTAACCTTCCCACAAGTCTTCATGTTGGTATGGGCCATATATGAATCACACTAACGAGGTTTAAAACATATAACTCCTAGGAGAGGTAATTGACCCTGACCTTATAATTGCTTCTAATTTAGTAGGAATAATAAAGTCTTAGTGTTCAATTAACTTAAAGGTCATTTGCAACATCCTAATGCTGCTATTAAAGCATCCATGCATTTCTCCTACACTGATGCTTATGTGGCAGATGGTTAATTCTGATGATTGTAACTAACCTCAGGCAAATAATTCAGTATCAAAACGAGAGGGGATAGTTAAAACTGAAGGGTGAAGGAACAGGAGTCCAAAAGTGAAACCAAATGGGTGTCAACTTGAGATAATGTGGACTCATGAGGCCACACCAGAGTTCATTTTGTTCAGGGCAAAGAAGAGCCAGGGCAAACAGGAGTGATTTCCTGTTGTTACAAGGAGGGCGCCTACAACAGGAAAAAAGCCCTCCAAAAATGGGCAGGAGGTTAGTAACAAAGACAGAACTTTTAAGGTCACTAAGCAGAAGGTCAAAGGGACATCTAAACAGGAGGCTTGCGATTGAGACACAACCCCCCCAGGGGCTGCAGCAGTGGTGGAACTCTTTGAGAGGCTGTCAGCAAAGTGGATGACCTTTCCCAAGGCCAGTGGCAGAGACAGAAGCCTTATACGTGTGGCTGGCACTGGAGAGGGTAAATCTGGACACTTGTATTTGACAGGGAACCAGTTAGAGACAGAAAGCAAGAAGCCAGAACTTGTTGAGTAGGCTCTTCCAAAGAGTCAGTAACCAGACAGGCATTGGCTGATTCAGACACATATGAAATGTTGGTTCACCTTCCAGCTGAGGAGGTATGGGCTGTCCTGACCACAGAACACACGGCTGTGAAAAGCTGGTTTG
Source organism: Australoheros facetus (assembly GCA_030220045.1). NCBI lineage: Eukaryota > Metazoa > Chordata > Actinopteri > Cichliformes > Cichlidae > Australoheros > Australoheros facetus. The sequence goes on from JASGAU010348676.1 coordinate 4,791, forward strand.
GGGTTTTGTGACCAAACCAACTCTATGGGTGGTTGATGTTAGGCAGCAAAGCCTCCACAGTGCTAGGGAGTGGTGAGGCTGAGGAACTGAGCTGTGATGTTGTCAAGTGCTTGAAATAATTCTGTATAATTACAGTATATCCTTATAGCACCTGATGGTTTAGTCTATAGAGTTAATGTTTCTGAGTGTAATTTCCCTTTTAAGATTAATTTATTTGTATGAATAAGACTAAAAAGCTTCAGTATCTTATCTTGGGCAACATAGTACACCCCAAACTGCCCGATTTACCCATTGGTGTGCGTGTCTAAAGCACAATATAAAATACAATGGAAGTCCAGTCTGTTTTACTACACAGGCAGTGCCTTCCTTATATCTTTTAGTGGAGATGACAAGAATACAGAATAAAACCAGTGTAATTTATATTTAAATAATACATAGAGAGAAAAAACACAGCAGGATTGGTTTTCCTCTTTTAAGTTGATTCTGCTACATCTGTTGTTAAATGTTTAAATCCATTTCTCAAGGGCCAGTGTATAATTGATGAAGAATATTGCAGGGAGACTCATGTTGTTTTATTCCAGCTGGTAAAATGATGACTGAATGTAGTCGTTGTGTCCTATCTCACTGGAGCTATTTAGGTAACCCAAAGTAACAATTAAAAGGATACGGGGCATATTTTTCATTTGATTGAATTTTATGCAGTTATAAATAACTCTAAAAGAAACTGAAGCTGTTTTTGAAATAAAACCTTACTTGTCATTAAGATGGCAAATTTGCCTAAGATGAGCAGGCTTTGTCTTTTTTTAACTTGCCTAAATGTGGAGGTGGTGATTATGTGGGTGGAGGTGAGTGAGATGATGGCAAGCATCAAGGCTGGGATGGCGCTCACATCATTGTGGTAAGGGCTCAGGGTTGGAGCTTACTGCATGTCCTCTTCAAGGTGAGCTACCAGAGTCTGGTATCTGATGACAAAATTTCCCAGACTTTGATCCAGGTGGACCCCAGCAGACTCACAGGTGTGGAAAGTAAAATCAAGGCTTAAGGAGGTCTGGTATTGAACAGGGTGAAGGAGCTGGTCCTGCACCACAGGAGCTGCCACCACTAATGGAGATAATGAAGTAAGTTGCTACACTGGCAGATGCAAAAGAGTTCCTGGTAGTATACACTAGCTAAATGTTTTTAAGAAGATGGTGATGTTATGATTCATCGCTAAAATGACTCAAAATTAGAGGTATTTATAACCCCACACTATGGCGTTACCACAGACAGCCTTTTTAGTTTCCCCTCTCACGTGGGTGCCTTATCTGATAATGTTTGAAAAGATTTATATCACCAGGTGACTAAAATAGTGTAGCCCTGCTTTGCCTAACAAACATCAGGCTGTGTCTTTCCCCTGCAGATTTAGAAAAGGTCTTCCCTGCTTTTATCTCTTAGTGACTTTGCTATTGCAATGCACTTTGGTATCAGCAGGCAAAACATCCAAAGACTGCCACTGACTCAAAGCGCAGCTGCCAGACTTTTAGCACGTCCTAAAAAAAGAGATTACAGATTACATTGTACCATTCTGTGCTCCCCATTACTGACTACCTGTCAGGTTTAGACATGAATTTTAGATATTTCTGCTTGTTTCCACAGCTTTAAATGCTCTGGTTTCTGATTATACACTGATCAGGCATAAGGTTATGACCACTGGCAGGTGACATGAATAATTCTGATTATTTCTTAATCATAGCACCTATTAGTGAGTGGGCTATATTATGGAGCAAGTGAACATTTTGTCCTCAATGTAGATACGTTAGAAGCAGGAAAAATGGGCAAGTGTAAGGATTTGAGTAAGTTTAACAAGGGCCAAATTGTGATAGCTAGACGACTGGGTCAGAGCATCTCCAAAACTGCAGCTTCTGTGGGGTGTCCCCCGTCTGCAGAGGTCAGTATCTTTCAGAAGCGACCCAAGGAAGGAACAGTGGTGAACCAACAGTGACGGCTAGTCCGGTGGTCCAATCCAACAGATGAGCTACTGTAGATCAAATTGCTGAAAAAGTTCATGCTGGTTCTGATAGAAAGGTGTCAGAATACAGTACATCACAGTTTGTTTTGTATGGGGCTTCATAGCAGCAGATCAGTCAGGGTGCCCATACTGATCCCTGTCCACTGCCAAGAACACCAACACTGGACACATGAGCATCAGAACTGGATCACAGCTCAATGCAAGAAGGTGGTCTGGTCTGCAGTGACGCGTTACTCTAATCTGACCACTATTTGGTAACGAGTAATCTAATGAGTTACTATTTGCAATCCAGTAATCAGATTAAAGTTACTTATCCAAGTCACTGTGCGTTACTATTTTTGTCATTTTCCTCAGTAAAAAGACATCTTTTTGCCTTCTTCTTGTGTCTCGGGGAGTGACGTCTGGCAGATGCAACAATTAAGTCCCATTTTCAGCATGAGGACAATAATAGACACACAACACAGCGACACAAACGTAAACAATGGAGGGAGGAGAGAGATGCGCATTTTCTAGCTGAAATACAGGCACTATTTTGGGTTTGTGTCAGCTAAAGATGACAATATCAAGGTTCATTGTGTGCTCTGTGCTGGCGACAAATAATACCAATAATACCACTATAACTGGCTGGGCCCCATGGGCTAAGGCCAGGTCACCAGGTGCTCTCCCTTGAGCGCCCTCCTCAGGTCTGACTCCAGGGTGGGGTCCTGGTAATGCTATCCCAGGCAGGATAAACTGGTCCCTGAGTCTGTTCTCCACAGGGATTATCTGAATATCTCTTCATCTGGCCATTCATCCAGGACCAGTTTTCCTTGGGAGACCTTCTCTCACTCACTCATCCTCTTCAATCCATGAGGGACATAAGGCCTCAATCATCTTTCGCCACACTGTTCTATCCTTGGCCATAGTTTTTTCTTGACCCCACCTGATGCTGATATCTGCCAGCTTGGCCATGACTGCGCGACGCCATGTTATCTTTGGGCATCAAGGTTTTCTTTTTCTTTTCTTTTTCATACTGTTAAGACAGCCCTCTAAATCTAAACTACATCCAAAAATGCAATCAAAGTAAAAACAACCAGAAGTAGTATGGTTTTTCTGTGGCCAACATGATAGAGGGGAAGCCATAAGTTCTAAACTGTATATCACATCTCAAAATATGTTCTATCATAGTTTAACCGGGTTAAGTTACCGTGATGTCACCAGTTTTTTTCAGGAGTCACATTTTGAAGCCTCGACCGTGGAGTTATACGCTAATCAAAACAGGTGACACAAGCCTCCGCAAACCGTCCAGTTGCCACACAGATATAAATACCAGCCAATCAGTGCTAAGTAACTGATTAATAAAAAAAAATTCAGAACTGAAAGACATACTTCCAGGATGAACTGTATGATAAAGCAGGTCGTATTTGCTTCTTTTTTTTTAATTAGCAGAGATGGAACACTTGTAGCCTGTACCCTGCATAAGCTGGAAAAAATGGCTTCAAATCTGTTATGATGGAGAAAATTAGCAAAAGTGAACCAAACCATTTTTTTGTTGTTGTTTTGTTTTGAATTGTTTTTGGAGCCAGCCTCAAGTGTGCATTATAGAAACTAGTTTTTGGCAATTCTGCACTGGCTTCATGTTTCAGCCCTGGTAGTTGCTGCTTGTAAGAAAGTAATGATCCACATCCAGTCTCAGCACAGTGACGTTTGAAACAATGGCTTTCTGGTTCCTCATAGAAGCAGCAGTGCACAGTAAGGAAATACAAGACAAAAATATCTTCTGCATGTATGAATGTGCAGTGATGTGAATATTTTATCATGTGTCTACACAATTCTTTTTTTCTAAGTTCTTACATAAGTTGGATAGATGTGTAACCAGCTAAGCTAATGGGTTATATTCTTCTTTAACCATGGTTTCTTTTGGTATTCCTAATCTGACTGTTAATCTATTCTGTGTCTCTCTTCCCTTTTGCTCTCTCAGGGGGCTTGTAAAGCATTGAGTCGAATTTCATACACCTGTTTTCTTCTTTTTATTACCCTGATCTTCCTTTTTTTTTGCTTTTCCTGTTTCTCAATCTCGCTTTCCCTCCCCTTCATCACACAACTTAGAGCAGTGGTAACAGCCCAGAATACTGACAAAAAAATCATCTTCTCTGTTACAAATGTTCACTGCATGATGCAAAGTGACCTTATGCTTGGGAGCAGTGGTAGAAAATGGGAAAATGAATGGCTGGAAGAAGCTGTGTCTTATATCCTAGGGAGCAAGATGATGCCACAGAGGACTAATCCAAAAACTGGCCAACTGTTAATACGTATCCACCAAAAAACATTGTGGGAGAAAAATGTAATAATGGTTAAGACAGCTTAATAGTCTGTAGACATAATCTAGACATATAATCTGGCACATTACACATCAGATAGATTAATCATGGTTATTAAATTTGTGTGTGAATGTTTGGTTGCATGTAGAATTCCACACAGCTTTTGATGGGGATTTTTTAAGGACCTGATGGTTTTCACTAGCACAGCTGTTTTTGCCAACATATATCTTTCTACAACAAAGGTATGAACTCGAAATTCCTGAGGTTGGTATCTGTACACCACATCTTAATGAGGTATTTGCCCTGTGTTCGACTGCAGAAGGGTAGAATCTGGGATGCATAAATTTAACAGCTCTGGATCATCAGCAGTCAGGTTTAAACTGTTTATCCCCAGCCAGCTGAGTCTGTCTTCAGAAAGAAAGCTGGTTTCAAAGTTGTTTGGCAAGCTTTGGATTTCTGAGATGTACAGTAAAGTGTTGGCAAAAGGAATGCTTACCCAGGCTTTATTTTTAGATTATTTCTTGACTCATTTTCCAGCTAACTTGATGGTTCTTTTGGACTACCAATGGGCTTTGATTTGTGCATCATTTCTTGGCTTGCTAATTAAGTTGATGTGCCCAAAAACAGACTGAAGAGGAAAGGACTTTACAACAGAACTGGCTTGTGGACCCACTGATTTGCCAACTGCCCTAGAATCCCTCTGGTGAATTACTATCTAGACAAGAACTCAAAGCTTTTGTCTGTTTTTTTGTTTATTTGTCTGCCTTCAACCTATGCATTTTTGTAATGTGTGTGTGTGTGTGTGTTTATGTTTATGTTTATTAAGATCCCCATTAGCGTCAGCAGCATGCCGCATCAGCTATTCTTCCTGGGGTCAGTTTACATAACAAGACAAATTACAT
>JASGAU010348690.1:0-29073 GCA_030220045.1 Australoheros facetus
ATATATATATACACACACACATATATACACACACACACATCTTTAGCAGGAGTCTTGTGTTAGATTTAAGACAAAAAGCAACATAATGAAGCGAAGGGGTTTCTTTTACCCTCTCTTTGTCGCTTGCTTCCCGATCCACCAGAGAGCCCTACAAGGAGAAACAGCTCTTAATATTACTGCTGATACATCAGAGTAAGAAATCAACAAAATATTAAATAAAACTTCCAACAATTTTCTTGATTTGTTTGGTTTGTCTGACAAAGATGTGACTAAAGCCCAAAGAAATCCCAACATACTGCCTGTTTTTGTCCGACCAGCCCGCAGGTGGTATTTTGTTTACATTGAAAGTTCACAGAAAAAGGAATGCCTTTACACATTTGAGGAACAAACATACTGTAAAATTTGGACTACTTCCAGACTCTCAACCTGTGGAAACTGGTATGACTTCCTCATTGCTTTGTGATGAGAGGTATTGATTAAATAGGTCAGCCTGTCAAACTGCCATCCACTCCTCCTCACCTTCAGGTCATACTTCCTGTGTACCACCAGTCTGTGGCTGAACATGTTCCTCATGACGATCAGGTAGGTCTCCTCGCTGTCCACGGTGACGCGATACATACCCAGGAACTGTGGCAGCAGCGTGTTACCGTGACACTTCACTATGTGCTGAAAAGAGGAAATGACTGTGAATTTGCATGGCAGGTGCAAAAAAGAGGCTTAAGGTCAAAACCGGGAACAAATTCACAAACGCGATGAACAAAAACTGAAGTTAAATCTGTGTTTTTACTTTACATTCAAGCCCCGCCTTTCTTTAGAAAGAAGAAAGAGTCTTGTTGTATGGCAATGTTATTTATATGCTTGTGTCTTTGCAATACTTGATGTCTCTCATGGAGAAATGAGATTCATCATAAACCTTAAAGCCCTGACACATCATTATATGTTGCATAATTGGGTTGGATGGTCTGCTTTGTCCTCCCACAGATTTCAACATGAGTATATTCTTATGTACAAGGCTAGGGCTGCAACGATTCATCGACGTAAATCGATTTAATATGCATTTTTTATTTGATATTTATTGTGATGATCACAGTAATGTTAAAATACATTTGATTAGTTTCAAACTCGTATTTTCATGGGTCATTATTTTAATTGTGAGAAGAGAAGAAGGCGACGTTAACAAGTGGGCAGACTTGAACAGGTGAGTTAATGAAAAGTTAGACCGAATATAGACAGGAGTCCAATTTGTTATTTATTTATTTATTTATTTTAAAACTTGGAATACTTAAAGAAGTAATAAGATTGAAATAACCGTTGACTAATCGACTAATCGATAACAAAAATGACAGATTATTCGACTACCAAAATAATCTTTAGTTGCAGGCCTATACAAGGCCATTCATTGTCTGCACACCCTTTCTTACCGATCCATCAGAAAAGTGTGGAAAGCCATCATCTTCAGTGTCAAGACTTATTCCTTCTATCTGTTCCTAAAGAAGGTCATTATGGGTAACCTGGAGGCAATTACTTCAGACTGCTATTATGTTATGCCTGGAGACTACTGCCCCCGTTTGGCCTGAGATGACTATGATGTTTAGCTAATCTGACACCTTTGAATTTAGCTTTGAAGTCTATCATCTGGATGTTTTTGCTTTTCAAAGCATTGATTTTCAAATATTTGAACTGTCAATAAGTTAAGGAAAAAAAAAAAAATCAACTTGATTAGATTATGCAACTCCAGCTATTTTTATCTTAAAATATACATTTTCCTTTGATTTACCTGCACCAATTAGCAATACAATGAGCTACTACAGCAACCAAATGTGTTTGCATCCTCAGTTAAACTGCCAATTATTTTCCTGAATATCATCTAGGTTTGGCTGATTAAAATATCTTAAAGTAATGTCAACACACTCTCCCAACACCCTGGCAGTAATGCCAGTACAAGTTGTTTGCAGGCTGCCACTATACAAACCTAGAAGAACGCACCAGGTGTTACACTGATAAAATGTGTCTGGCACTGGGAGATTAGATGTTGCTGTATAAACAGGAGAAACCTGCAAAGCCAAAGAACTACAGCCATTAAAAAAGAAAAAGTCTTGCATGAAACTAAAAGCTTTTATTGTTACCACCCGCCACTAATTTTGTTTTTTGCTACTCCATTACCAACAAACTAAAGTTAGACCAGTACCAAACCTCAGCACTAAGACCAGTTGAACAACTTATTTCAAAAGCTCAGCAGCTGTGCAGAACTACAGTTTTCCTGAGAAAAATACACCAACTGTGGTTTTACAAAGTGTTTAGTGAGGCATCAAGTTTCATTTGCACATCAGTGGGCAGATGGGACGCCTACTGTAGTAAGATGATGGTGCCCATCATTTTTACTGAATCAACAATTGTTTTGACTTGAGAATGGTTCTGAATCAGATCATAATACCAAGAATCTACCATCAATAAATCAAAAGATCATCAGCAAACCCAAGTCCTAACTCTACATTTAAAGGTCGCTGAATGTAGGCAAATTACTGAGTGTACCAGGGTCACACTTTTAGCTGTGCTCAGCACTCACTGTAGCAGCCAGTTAAAATAGACACTCCCTTCAGACTGGCCTCATTCAGTGTCCCGTTAGACTGATAGATACGTACAATGTTAAAAAGACATGTTTTCAGTACATGACTTTTTCTGTTCTATCCTCTCGGTGCCTGGCAGTGGAGAAACTCTTCAAGTACAATAGGGAAGAAAAAAAAAATCCTCATCTACAGTGCTGCACATTCAGCCAGGAGCACCAATGAAAACTGAAAGCATTGTTCAATATATGAAGCATTTTCATCACCACACTGAAAACCCATAGTTGCTAGACAAGGGCATCTAATAAAGCATAAAACAACTGACTCTGCCCAGCTGCAGAGAGTAATTATCTCTGTCTGCATGACTTGTATATATTGCACCGCACCCCATCACTGGATAACCGTAGTGTCAAATTCGAGGTCAAATTCAAGCCTGGACTGTTTTTCTACATTTAGCCTGCATATTTTACACTGACGTTATTCACTGTGGAAAACAAGCATTCTAAAATCATGGCTAGTGCAGCGAACCGCTCCCATTCTGTGCTAAGAAAATAATGAAACGCAGTACCTTTAGCAGACACGCCAAGAAAACAATGCACTATTCTACACCATGGATTTCGTAAACAGCAGGATACAAAACATCTTGATGAGATAATGCCTCACCTACCCAACCCCACCTTGGAGTGCACAGTTTCTGAAAATCATGACCGAGCTGCTAATAAAGTGCTCAGTGAGTTTTCCGTGTTGGAATTTTAAGTTTTGAAAGTGTGGTCTAACAAAATTACTGCACACAGAAGTTATGAGAATGATTGAACAGCTGTGCTGTAACATTTACAGTCAAAGCGATCGCAGAGAGAATGTTACGTAACTTACTCCTGTTTCCGCCTATCACCATTGCTCTCGCTCGCTAACTTAAGCCGGCAGAAATCTTGCAGGGCCAGTTGTACGTGTTCAAGATGTTCCTTCCTTGATTGATGTCCCTCACAACAACATCTAACAACAAAGTTGGCAGCCGTAAGGTGAACTGAATCATGATGATCACTGCTATGAGTGGCAGGGATATCAGACACACAAGCTTATTAAAACTGTATTTTTTCCCCCTTTACTCTTTAAATAAACCAAAACATGAATCCCAAAATTGAAATGCAAATACTGACCCAACAAATAAAACATCTTGAGTTGCAGGCCTATTCAGATGCAGACCTACTTCAAATGAATCATTAACCTGCATTTCCAAGACTATGTGGTCTATGAACTGACTACAAAGTAAAAAGGAAGCAAAGAGGTTGCCCCTGCAGGTTCTCTATATTTACACCCATATGCACATTTCTATTATACTGAAGTTTCTGTTTATTTGTTTTGCAGTTTAACAGCTCTTTCTTTTGTTATTACTGGCTGACAAAGCCACAGTGTGTGAATAAAAATACTTTAATTTTAATATGTTTGCGTTTAAAAATGTTGCTATAAAATTAAAATGCTAACTTTTTATCCATTTCAGGGTTGTTGGAAGGCTGAACCTCATCCCAGAGGTCAAAGGGTGAGAGGCGAGGTATACCCGAGACAGGGCCAACGGCTATCCCACTTTGGAGCGCACCCATTCCCAATCTAGCCATAAAATCCTCAAGACCAAATCCCTACACCTGCCAAAAAGCACAAACCTCACCCAAAATATTGCTAAAATTAATTTGAATAATGCCACGGCAAAGTCAAGGCCCTCGTGTCTGGTCCAACTGAACACTGAACAAATGAAACCATGTAGCACAGAAGCTAAATATAATCATGAAAGCTCTCAACAAACAAACTGCAAACCTCCAAAGTGGGTTATAAAAGAAACTAAAATACAGAACTCAAACAATGAGTTCATTCAGAGCTGAATGAATTAAATACCCTGAAACAGAGCTGCCATTTTCCTCATCTCCCCCACAGTTTTATGTAGGCTGCATAACCACAGGCTACACATTCCACCAAGAGCCAAAAGCAGCCAGAAGTTCGCTCAGTGGTCTGTTTAGCCTGAAGTCTGATCTAGTTTTGAATCATCTACATGACTCAGCTACACCAAGCTGAACAGCAAATGGGAAATAAAACCTGATGTAAACAAAACAGAGGAAAGCAGGTCACCACTCTAATCTCCCCTTCAAATGTACTCTATTTACATGTACACAGATGTGGCGATATGAACCTTTGAATATCTTTAATAAACCAACAATAATAGGAGAGCATTTGTTCTGCCCTCTGTGCTTGGTCATCCTGTGACTGAAGCAATAAAAGCAACCTGAGCTAATCTTGATGCTGAGAAATGCTTTGGTTTGTAGGATATCATCTTCCAGTTGAGCTTTCTGCCCACAGGAAGGTTAGTGGCCTGACTCAGTGTCAGAGAAACACTTTAAACCAAATTCAAGGTCTCGATAAAGAACGATTCAGACCAAACAGCAACCGTTTTCCTACTCACAGCACCAATCTGCTGCTATAAATATAAATACTTGAGTCAACTTCCCTTGTTTGTGTCAAATCTTTTTCTAAATCTGCACAAAATGCTTGTTTTCAGACCTCCAAGACAAGTGCTCACAGTTATTTATTTTTTCAGCTGCAAAAAGGTCCAAATGAAGGATACGGAGAAAATGCTTTAAGTGGGACACACAGCAGCAGATATACAGTTCAGGAAAGCAGACAGAAGGTGGGATGGACAGACAGGCCCGGGACTGACTGAATAAGCAGCAGGCAGATGGGGAGAAAGGACTCAAGATGCTCATGGGGAGGTTTATTTATAGTTTCACTGCAGGATGAAAAAGAAACAACTGGGACACGCTCCAACCTCCATGTCACCCACTTATTAATATCACTCTTCTTGCGACTTTTCAGCAGATTACAACTGAATGAAATTTGATCAGTCAGTCAACACTTTAAGTTCGTAAGGTTCAAAGTCTCTTGACATTTTTGTTCAATGAATGCACCTGTGACCCTATGACAGCTGGTGATAGGCACCAGCCCCTCTGTGACCCTGAATTGGATGGATGGATGGATGGATTTCCAAAAAAGAAACCAAGAATGAAGTCGGCCTACAAATTGGTCTATTTGCCTTTTTTTATTAGGATGCGTTTGCATAAGCTTAACTACTGTCATTTTAGTGCTCTACTAAAATTTGGCTATATCTAATATCCATTCTTTCAATGTGGCTGAGATATTAAAATGAGGAAAAGTGTGCATATTGGTGTCTTACTGGCTGCAGGATTAGCATTATGAGGAAGATAGATACAATCACAACTGAATTCATATCCCATTTTCTTTCAGAGTTGAATCAATATTCCGTGATTATACTGCTTCAGGCATTTACACGACATATTTCTACCAATCACATTCATTTTGGAGACGTACACGTGGGCTGCAGCTCAGGCTACTGGGAATCTGATTCATCCGATCCCGAGCAGCTGTCCCATCATGGCCGATGAGCTCAAACAATCCAATTCCGGTCACTGATCGATGGGTGCTTCTCCAATTTCTACATGGAGATTAGGGTAACTAAATTTCTGTAACAAATAAGGTCCTCAGCTGGAAAAGGATTGAGTGCCCACACTAATTCAGGGACGAGTTACTGCCCCAAGTGGAAGAAGTTAAGTATCTCGCGGTCTTGTTAACGAATGAGGGGGAAAGGAGAGCAGGAGATTGACAGACGGATTCGGGCCAGGGCTGCAGTGATGTGGACGCCGCACCGGTCCATTGTAGTAAAGAAAGAGTTGAGCGCGAAGGCGAAGCTGTTAATTTACCGGTCGATCTACGTCCCTACCCTCACCTATGGTCACGAGCTTTGGGTAGTGACCGTAAGAACAAGATCATGGATACAAGCGGGGGAAATGAACTTCCTCCCAAAGGTGGCTGGCCTCTCCCTTAGAGATGGGCTGAAGAGTGCAGTCAATCGAGAGGGTCTCAGATTAGTGCCGCTACTCCTCCACATCGAAAGGAGCCAGTTGAGGTGACTAGGATGCCTCCTGGGCGCCTCTTGGGTGAGGTGTTCCAGGCATGTCCTATCGGGAGGAAGTCCCGGGGCAGACCCAGGACACACTGTAGAGATTATCTCTCACGGCTGGCCTGGAAACACCTCTTTGTTCCCCTGGATAGGCTGAAGGAGGTGGCTGGGGAGAGGGAGGTCGCAACCCGGCCCCAGATCAGCGGAAGAAAATGGAAGGATGGACAGACTAACAGCTAGTAAATCCTGTTTTTCATGGCCGCCTGGATGGTACCCTAGATAACATCTCTGAGAACAGCTCTAATCACTCGATTAGAGCTGAAAGAATTTGCACACATTTAACCCTCAATGTCGCAAGAGTGTTTGTCTTAATGTGATCTGAAGAGGCATTCAGACCGGAAATGGCTAATTCCATCAGCCTTAACTAGTGTTTACACAAACTAATGCAATCTAGCAACATCTAGCTACATTTCGAATAGGCTACTTCAGTTAATGACATAAGTTCCAAAAAAAAAAAAAAAATTGGGCAAGTATCTTAGAAAAGTAATTACCAAACACAAATGGGACAGGGCTCACACTTCATTACAAATGGACTGTGAACTTATGAACAATACATTTATGGGTTTTCCTATGTATATAAAAAAAATTGGTACCCAACAAAGAGGCTTTGGTAAAATCACCAGGACTGTGATAATTTTAAAAGTTTTTTTTTTATTTTTTATGTAGGTTCAGTTTCCCCAGACATGCTGTAAGCCTAGACCTATAATAAAAGCAACTGCAATCTCCAAATATTTCTTTTAGTCTAGAACTAGGCTCAGTCCAAGCCTGGACTGGCTGAAAGGGTTTGAAAATACATTTTTGTTTATTAAATGGCCTGAAAAACAGGAAAAGTCACAAACTTCTGTTGAGGTAACACAGACTCTTAAACCTTAATTGTATCAGTAATGTAGCCTGAAAATATTTACAGCCCGGCAATATTGGGGCCGGGGCCCTGTGGCCTCTAAATGGGCTGTGGCCACCTTAAGTTTGGCTGACCTGACGTGCACACACACACACACACTCATATGATTTAACCATGTTATAAACATACCTGGTGATACTCGGACAGGATGTTGTGCATGTCTGCAACATCCTCACTGGAGATCTGCTTAACCACCAGCGTCCGGTCGTAAGAGTTGAGGAGCAGACCTTCTCCCTGATCATCAACGCTGAGAGGGGGGCTGCGGGTCAACGACACCTGGGGACGTCACACAGGTTGGCACAGGACCATCACAAGCATTTTTTCACCCCTTACCCTGAATGTACTACTAATGTACATGCCAGGCAAAAACTACACTTTAAATTTGTTTTGAATGCCCCATGATTGCCAGCCAACAGCACAACATCACACACCTGATAGTCCAGATCCTCAATACCAAACCGTTCCCTTAGATTTCGGAAGACCTGAGGGCAGTACTCTTTGAACTTGAAATGTCCTGGGAGGTTTTCTCTGTGAAAGGAGGTGAGTTGGGAGACTTTAAATTAATTCCAAGACAAACAGATCAGTTATTTCTTACTAAATCTAATCTCCAAAACATGCGCAGAGCTCTACAGTCCAACACAAACATCAAATCTTATCACTGACTTATGTTTTTTTCCAGTTTTTCAAAAGCTTCAGGGGGTCACCAAGTTAACATTTTCACGTGACTAGTTACACATTTCATTGAGTGCTGCATGAAAATGTGCTCATTTGTGTGTCTTACTTGTTGAAGAGGTGGTTGTTGACTTTGATCTTAGTGTTGGCTTTGAAGTCATCGGGCAGCAGCATGACAGGAACGGGCACCTGGTTGAGATCATTAATCTGCAGAAAGAAGAGGCAATCATTAAACAGCATTCATTAGCATCTGAAATAAACCCCCAGCTGATGAATATTGATTTGTCTTTACAAGCGAACAAAGACAAGTGATCTTAAAGGTACAAAGGGCTTCACAGAAAATTTTAAACTATATAAGAAAGTAATTAGAAGCAGAAAATAAACAAGGCAAATAATGAGTAAACAAGACAGGTGTTCAAAGAGGTTTTAAGAGGACATTTAAAATGCAATAAAAATTTGCAACTCTCAAGCTGTAAGACTTCACCGTGGGGACTTTTGTCAGTTTTCTGATGTTGCACAAACAAAGTGGCTCATCAGTTATTTTAAAAGAATCCAAAAGGCGGCCATTAATGTCTTGCTTAGGCTGAAAAATCATCAGATTACTCAGCTCTTAAAATAATGCAAAATTAAAAGTTTGGTTTAAAATTACTTCAATATTCTTCAAAAATAATCATGGCACAATGATTATTTGTGGCATCTGCAGTCCAAAATAAGCCAGGATTTCAGTTTATAAATTATTACCGTTTTTAGAGTCAGAAAGAGGGCTCAATGCGTAACAACCTGTGATTGACAAGTCATTATCGAGTGAGCATTTTACATTTTGTCATGAGAGGTTCACAGTCGCATCCACCAACTGCTCGTCAAATTCAAAACACCAAGACGGCAACGGCTCAGCGGTCCATCACGTTTGCTGAAGAATAAGGCAAGAAGAATAATAATATAAAGACATTTAACCTGTAACGAGTGCACAGTAATTTAGTTGTACTTTAATGGCTGTTAATGTTCAGATGTGGTCATTGTTTGACAGCTGTGTGCAGGTTTGCTGCAGGATTCAGCAAGTTTACCCTTCAAGTGAAGGTTTTTAAATCTTAAAAATGCTTCCCACCATGAATTTATCCCTCTACACTGTTTTATTTTTTACAGGAATTGGCCAATCAGAGCAGCAAGGATAATGGAAAGTTGTGTGGGGCCATTTATGACTCCAGAAAGATATGACTTTTGTATTTATTTGCAAGTATTTTGAGACATGCACAAAAAAACGAGGGGTTAATAGAGTCTGCCTTGTGCAGATCTTAACTGCAGTTCTTCACCCTGTAGGAGCCATCATACAGTTTGAATCATTTTATAAATATTAGTCAGTTTTTTGGTTTATTGTCCTATTTTTGTCAGGAATTGTGTGCAGTCATCTCAGAGACGGATTACTTATTTTTACTAGTCAGCTGCTCAAACCTCCAGTTTGTTTATGCCACTCATCTGTTATGTAGAAATTGCGATGCATGTTGTGACTCTCTCAAATAATAAACACAGTTGAGAATATTCGCATTAAATATAAGAATACACTGGGAAATTTTCACCCACTTAATTTATGAGAATAATTTTAATCCTGTAGAAATGTCAGCAGGCTACAAATCATATTTAACTGCTTTATAATTTAACTAAGACTTTTAAAGACCTGTCAGCCGTGTGTGCCGCAAAAACAAGTGGCCCTCTGTGTGTGCAGCTCAGTAAACATCCGTGTTTTTCTACAGGTGTTCACGCACTATCAATGAATGTGACAGATTTCGGTAACACCCTCACCTGCGGGGATGTTACCTGTACACTGGCTAGCTCCCTTGCTAACACTGGGTTAGCTGTGGGATTAGCATTTAGCTGTACGTTAGCTTCCACCGACTCACCGAGTGATTGACGCCCCACATGAAGACGCTCAGCACGGGGTCGCTAGCTCGAAACACTTTCACCTTCTGCTGCACGAAGTGCTTCTTCTTCGTCTTCGTCTTGGGCGCCAGGATCACCATAGGACTCGAGGTAGCCCCCGTGTTACCTAGGGCAGCCATGGCCGCAGACCGTCTCCCCCTCGTACCCTGTTCAGAGTGGTGCTGGTGCGGGGAGTGACGCCTCTTCCTGACGGCTGCCGTCACCCGGAGCTCTCGAGCTAAAGCGGCTAACGCTCCGCGCGCTGCTGCGACAACCAAAGTTCACGTGCCCCGCTCAGGTGGCGTTAAACTGACGCTGGTTTTCAAGAGCACCACATAATGTTTAAGCCGTGGAGATGAATCATTACTAACTTCACCCAAGCGTGACTTTAAGATTCCCAGTAATCGCTAACAGACGGTCCACCACCGCCCCCTCGAGCCCACCTGTGTTATTATAGACCACGTGGTCAGTTTATGATCAGTTTCCCAGTCAGGTAGTTACAAATTCTTGCAAATTGTAACAAATGAAACATGTTTTAAGCCTTTTTGGTGGGTTCGAAATCTTTGTCACAGATCTAAAAGAGAGAAATATTCTTCTAATGCAGCAGATATAAATACAGATAGACATCACTGTGCAAAAGTCTTGAGCCACCCCCCATTTCTTTGTATTTTGCTTACAAGGAGACATATTTTCTTGTAATTTTCAAAGTGGTCTTGAGCAATAGTTCTCCAGACTTTCTGAAGGCCTTCCAAAAGTTTTTCTTTGCACATTGGCTATTTTTCATTCATTTTCAGACCAGTCTTTGTACCTGACCATTTTCAGAGGAATGTTACACTGACCTATTTAAGCACAAAAAAAGGCTCCTAACTCAAGGGATGAAAGAGTGTTATGTCTACACATAACAGACAACTTAACAGTGAAGCAGTTTTAAATTGTACATTGAGGCACTTTGTTCCTAGCACCCTGTCACAAAAACACACCATTTGTTCTTATTTCTTTAGGAAATAACAAAAGGAAAGTAGCCAAAAATATTAAATAATATTAGTAAATAGTTTTATTATGTGGTAAATGTTTTTTACCACAGACCAAAATATTTTAAAACTTGATCATGATTGATTAATAAACAATGGCACAGCAAAATTTTTCCAAATGCCCCAAAGCTTGAATTGTGTGAAGCACTCCCATAAAAAATCCCCCAATGGATTCACAGATGTAACCTACATATTTTGCCTGCTGTGGTTTTTGTTTGCTTTTTCATGGAGCTTCTTCCCCAGTTTCTGCTTCATGAGGCTGATTCCCTAAAACCCGTCGAAATTATGTTTCTTCCACCAATGTGCTGCCAGCACTGGTGCAGAAGCAGATCTGTGCTGATGTCTTTGGAGAACTGGCCCACATTTCAACAGGTTTGAGAAGTGATCATTATGTAGTGTTGCTAGAAGAAGTTGGTGTAATTTGCCACTTGTTTTTATAAATGTTTGTTTGTTCAGACTCTCAAAATGCTGCACAAGATGTTTTATCCAGATGCAATACAAATTTCAACTCTTAGTTTTTGTGGAAATCATGGCAGATAGAACGTGGACTGCTTCTGCCAGTCATTAGAGAATTTCTTTCAGTAATCTGTCCCAGTGGGGCCCACTGATGTCAGTGGGCTCAACCAGTGTTGTGGTACCATGCTAATGCCAGCCTTTTTTGGTATAAATATGTGCTCTGACCTCCAAACTACGCAGATCCTGATGTGATTGAGCATAAGACGGCCCTACTCAGTATTAGGCAAATGGTTTTTACTGTTGTGACTGATCGGTGTATGATGGGGGGGGTCACGGGCCCCGAGAAAAATTTTTATTTATATAATTTGACTTAGGGACTGCTGTGTAAAAATGTGTCTGATACTTCCTTGCTCTAGTTTATAAATAAAGTGCAAAAAGCTGCTTTTATACCACTATACAGCCACCTTTACAGTTTCCATTTATCACATATTTAAATACTTAACCTCTAGGGGGCAGTAAGGTCTCAAATTTCTGTGAGGTTACTGCCTATGGAGGTCACTGAGACGTCTCCCAGAAACAGCTGCTTTGCTTTAGCTGGTCTTTAAAGGGACACTGCATCAAACTGATATTGTAGTTCAACAAAGCTGCGGGACCTGTGGGACTAAATCTGTGCAGGAGAGTCTCTTGAATATGGGCTAAAATCCTGGACTACTGGATCCTATTTTCTATTCAACAACTGGACAACCCCTGCCTGATGAAGCATCCATGTGATTCAAACTCCAAACTGGCATCTATGACACAAATGTGTTTTTAAAAAAAGCTAAAAGCTGACCCAACCCTGATCGCATCACTAAAATCCATGAGTGAAGCAGTTACAGGGTTATACAAACATGAAAAGAATTAACAGTTTCCAGCAACTTCAGCTTAAATTTATGATTTGGTTTAATTCAAAACCAGAGAAGTGAGTTGACTTTTGATTCAAATATAGAAGTAGGACGCAACATTTATGTAATTTCTATGAAGGATCCCGTCGTTTGCTCCTTCGTTTTTCTCCAAGACCTTCAATTCATATTATGTATTTATAAAGATTGGATATTCTATGCCGTTACCTTGGAAACAGGCATGTATCTGGTCCCTGAGTGGAGAAGCAGAAGAAAATTATCCTTTATGTGCCTACTAATGGCTTAAAAGCAGCATGACTCTAATGTGCTCTAATGTGTGATTTCTGTTTCGCTGCTGGTGGCTGGTTAGTGTGACTGCAGAGGGGATTCTCAGAAAATGGATGTAAGCACAAAGCCTTAAATCCAAGAACTAAACAGCGCCATGCTCGCATGCAGGTAATGATTCAGAGAAACCCTCGTGATTAGACAAATTAGAAAGTTCAGAATGATTTTGCAGCAGTGCCCAGAAAAAATGAGACTTTGGTGTTTTTGTCTGATTTGTTACACTTTACTGTTCCCATTTTGGCATAAGAATTTATGGCCATGAAGCACATACTTTATTTAAGCTGCTCATGAGTTGTTCTGAAAATGCTGATTGGATTGTGTTTTAATTTTTAAATGGGGCCTATATCCCTGAGATCAAGATGGAGCGTATAAGCTGCTTTGGCCCCTTCAAGAGCTTTTCCTGCAGAGATCCACTGGGAGTTGTAACTCTATAATATAGCTAGGATAATTTTTTTTCCTGTTTCTATATATTCAAATCATATCAATAGAAGCTTATACAGCATTATACATCATCTTCTCTAATGGTTTTAGGATTTTTGGATCCAAGTGTCTTATTATATCAGATTTTATTTTTTAGCAGTGGATTCAGTGGATGTAATGTTTTGCTCATAGGCTGTAAATAAAAGATGGAATAACTTCCAGGTCTGATGGTGAAGCCAGTGCAGCTCAGGTGTCTTTTTAATATCCAGCACAGGGTGACTTGTCTGTTTGTAAAAGCACTCCTGGTTGTACAGAAGTCTAATGAGTCATCAGCTCCCTTGTTCTGCGCCCTCAGTAAAAACTTTCCTAATAACTTTATGGGCTCTGTCTCTAGTTTCAGGTCACACTGACTGAAACATGGTGTTCTTTTTTGTAAATTGTAGTCATGAATAGAGTCAGAGTGGAGGAGGAACCAGGGTATTCTCATTGGCAATGAGGGTGCACTGGGGTCAGTACACCCCTCATTCATCAAAACATCTTAAAGTCGGTTTTGAGTGAAATGTCTCAAACAAATCTGGACACTTTATCACATATACCTCACTAGTACTGTGCTGGGTCCCTTTTTGCCTTCAGAACTGCCTTAATTCTTCATGGCAGAAATTCAAAAATGTGCTGTTAACATTCCTCAGAGATTTTGGTCCATATTGACATGATAGCATCTCACAGTTGCTGCAGATTTCTTGGCTGCACATCCATGATGTGAATCTCCTGTTTCACCACATCCCAAAGGTGCTCTATTAGATTCAGAGCTGGTGAATGTGTCATGTTCAAGAAACCAGTCTGAGATATTTGAGCTTCGTGACATGGTTCGTTATCCTGCTGGAAACAACTGTGGTCATAAAGGGATGGAAATGATCAGCAACAATACCCACACATGCTGTGGTGTTTAAATGATGCTCAGTTAGTACTGAAGGGCCAAAAGTGTGGCAAGAAAAAATATCTCCCTAACCATCACACCACCACCAGCAGCCTGAACCACTGATACAAGGCTGGATGGATCCATGCTTTCATGATGTATATGCCAAGGTGGAATCTTACCATCCGAATGCTGCAGCAAAAATGGAGACTCATCAGAGCAGGCAACATTTTTCCAGTCTTCTGTTGTCCAGTTTTGGTGAACCTTTCTGAACTGTAGCCTCGATTTTCTCTTCTTAGCTGACAGGAGTGGCACCGCGGGCTGTTGCCCATCCGCTTCAGGGTTCAACATGTTGTGCGTTTCTCGTGTGTATCTGCGTACCTTGGTTGTAAAGAGTGGTTATTTGAATTGCTGTTGCCTTCCTGTCAGCTCGAAGCAGTCTGGCCATTTTCCTCTGACCTGTGGCATCAACGATCCAGAGAACTGCTGCTCACTGGATATTTTTCTCTTTTTCAGACGACTCTCTGTAAACCCTAGAGATGGTTGTGTGGGAAAATCCCAGCATATCAGTATTTCTGAAATATTCAGACAGCCAGTCTGGCACCAACAACCATGTCATGTTCAAAGTCACTTAAATCATCTGTCTTCTTCATTCTGATGCTCAGTTTGAATTTCAGCAGGTCCTCTTGACTACGTCTACATGCCTAAAGGCACTGAGTTTCTGCCACGTGATTGGCTGATTAGACATTTCCGTTAATGAGCGGGTGAACAAGTGTACTTAATAAAGTCTTGATATAATGTACATAATGCTAGCTGTAGATATTACTAATTAACAAATGTCAGAGTCCTGACGCACTGAACATGCTGACCATGCTCGCCTTTACTGATATTTAGGCCCAATTCAGTGAAAACAGCAGTATCACAAAACTGTAGTTTTGCATTTAAATATTACACGTAAAAAACACGCAGCAGGGTGGCGTGGTGGTTAGCTACTACTGCCTCACAGCTAGAATGACATCTAGAAGGAAGGCCTGGGTTCGATTCCACCTCGGCCCGGGCCTTTCGCTGTGTGGAGTTTGTGTGTTCTCCCCGTGTCTGTGTGGGTTTCCTCCCACAGTCCAAAGACATGCAGTTACTGGGTTTAGGTTAATTGGTCACTCTAAATTGCCCATAGGTGTGAATGGTTATCTGTCTCTCTGTGTTGGCCCTGCGACAGGCTGGTGACCTGTACAGGGTGTACCCTGCCTGTCGCCCTGTGTCAGCTGGGGTAGGCTCTAGCCATAAGTGGAAGAGAATGAATGGATGCATTTAAAATATCCAGTACTGTCCATGTATAGCTTATAGCACATACTGTGTATTATTACTTATTATAGAGTATGACTTTGTTTTTTAATAAAGAAGAAGCGCTAAGTTTTGCAAATGATTAATCAAGTTACTGCAATGTAGTAACTGTAGGCAAGAGTACAATATTTTAACAATAATTTCATATTAAGTGCAGCAGAACTCACATTACAGTACAGTGCTTTAGTCAGTGTAGCTACATCCTTTTTAATTACTTAAATGTTTGTCCTCATTTTAAATATTTGGACGTGAAAAAAAAAGATCTCGTGTTTTTTTTTTTTTTAACTTGGTCACTGATCGGGATCATTAAAATTCCTCTCAGATGACACATTTGACAAAAGAAACACATTCAACACCAGTTATATTAATATATGTTTTATTCTTCTCTATTTTTATTGTCATTATGTTTTATTTTCATATTTGCAAATCTTACAGGTCCTCTGTGCATGGACCTTTCATCACGGCACACACATTGGCACAACAAGATTGGTCAGAAATAGATAAATTCTAATCACACTTTAATAGCACACAATTTTCATGACTTTTGCAAGGACTCGGGAAAGATATACTATAACAATAACAAATTTGATCAATTTTTTTCCTATGCTGAAATCAGAATTTTTTTTTTTTTAAGTAGCCTGTGCCAAAATAAAACACAATAGTAACATGGACATTCTTAAATTCTCAAATGAACAAAGCATAAATAAACAAAAAGGAAAATTAAAAACATGAGATGTAACCAGAAGATGTACAGCAGTTGAATAGAGCTCTGATGAATGTGATGAGTTTTGCCATAAAAGTGCCTCTAAAGCACAACACTTTCCCTAACATGAAATAAAATAATCTCTGTCTTTAAATAAGAAACTGCTGACAATATAAAAATACATGGCATTGTACTGTAGTTCATTAAATAAACCAACAATTCATATATAAAATATTATATTGACGTGTATAAAAATATGCCTTACAACTTTTTGAAAAGGGTAACAGCCGTAAGCATTTTGTCTGCCACTTCAGAACACACAGTCGACCACAAAAATCTAACATATGTACAAACAATCAACCAATAAGCAGTCAGAACGCCATTTGGACAAAGAAAATGAACAGAAGCTTCCAGGATCATATTNTTTTTTTTTTTTTTTTTTACTCTGACTTGACATATATATAAGATACTGTGAGATTCAAGCAGTACTTGATGGAAATACTCAAAAATAAATTAATAGAAAAGAAATATTCTGTCAATTATAAGTATGTTGATATCAGTGTATCTTTGGAGAGAGGGAGAGAGGACGGTGAGGGAGACACATTTTTTTTCAAACGTTTGTGTCACATCACCTGCGTAACAGTATTTCAGCCCACTGAGATCAGAACAAACACAGGCAGTGTCAGCTATCCTAAAGTGAAAAGGGAAAATAAAAATCTACCAGAAAGCCAGGACAAGAGCCAGGGAATATAGAGATCATTCGGAATAATACCGCTTGGATCACTGAGGCAGTTTGCGGAGCAATAATGTGAGCATGCAGCATGCCAACCACACGACGCAGAGGACATTGCTGCAACTGTTGAACATTCAGGCAGATGTTACTGTTGCTACTGCTGGACTGTGAGTCTGAGTGTGTGTCTTGCTTATAGAGAGGACAATAACTGGTGTGTATTTTCCATAGGAAGTGGTTTATCCCTGCTACCTCCTGTCCAGGCAGTGTCTAGCACAAGCTAAAGCCACCCCCCTCTCCCTGTGCTCCTGCTCCTCCACCACCTCCTCCTCCTCCTTCTCCACCTCCTCCAGGCTGAGAGCAATCAGACAGACACATCCCTCACTCGCCATCGCATGGTATGGTACCATCTTCGCTTGCACGTGAAGGCACGGTCGTGCCGAGCTCGTCTACACACCAGCAGTGGCCACGCTGCATGCCCTTGGAGGAGCGGCACTGTGTGAAATTAAAGGAAAGAGAGGGAGATTTTGAAAGGGAAAGAGGGCAGAGATAGAGGGTAGGAAAGGTGGCGAGAGAGGCAGAGAGAGAAAATGATATGTCATCATAGCGCAGTAGTGATTCTCTGAGCCCACAGCTGAGAGGCTCAGAGAGAGGTGTCAGTTATTCTCAGCCCCTGTGGTCACAGACTAATCTCAGGATGCACAGAACAGAAAGCTGCAGTGGAGTGCAGCTCTGACACATGTACAGTAACACCAAGTTAGTGCAGCAATGACACATTTTTCCATCACATAAGCTCAACAAAGTTCCACTATCATGCTTCACGAGGACTCTACCAATAATACTCTACCTGCTTTTTCCTGTAGAAGCCACGAGTGTCACAGTTGGGTATATAGATGTCGCGGTCAGACTGGAAGATTGTCAGCTCGAGACCCCTCAGGACACTATTGAGCAGCTTGCGACAGGGTGCCTGAAAACAGCAATGCAGAGTGTGACTTCAAACACTGCCAGAGGCAAGCAGAGAGAACCTGCCTTCATATGAAGAGTGGCAGTGGCAAGCTGCTATCCCCCCCCTCAGGTGATTGTGTTGGCAGAAATCCTCTTTCCAGAACACATGTGATGTGAATAACCACGGATTAGCCACAGTGATGCAGCAATACAGCCAGAAGCAGAGAAAATGTACATTTGTATATATAGATCCGATGTCACATATTGCATATCATTATATAACCATATTGTTATACAATGCTTTTGCTTTTCAGGTCACTGAATGGTTTGAAGTGACTCTGTGTTTTTGTGTGACTTTGAGAAATTGAACTATGCCATCATGACCATTTAGGTGACTATTGTATTCTACTTATAGCATCCATATTGGCTCAAATGCCACACATGAAACCAGCTCACTAAGTGAAAAATCTGTAGCGGCAGCGGCCGGCTTGAAACTTTCCTGATTCACATCATGCTCAATTAGTTCTGCCGCATAGCAGCACACACATCATGCACCATAATGCATGGCTTCCGAGCAGTGTATGTGTGTGTGTGTGTACATGCCACTGCAACACCCCAAACGGCAGAGGAACTGTGTTGATGCAGCTCAACATACAGCCATTTAGATCACATATAGGGTTACAAATATCAGATGTTTAATCATTTAGGTAAGGATGCATTAGCTTATCTCATTAAAGACTCTATAATAAGAGGATAAACTTACTTTTTCAATGTCACCACTGTGTGAAGGATGTGGACCTGAGAGGAAATGAGATGCCAGCATGAGAACGTTAAAGCATCAAACCCATTAAAGAGGACCCACTGTCAGATTATACAGTATATGCTTAAGATAATACACTCACACTTTGTTGTATAGCTTTGCTTCTTTTAGCATCATACATCAATAAACCTTCACTAAGAAGACATCTATGTGTGGCTGGCCATTTAATGAGAGACCTCATTTCCATCAGTATATCTCCTTTTCAGACAGTTAATCGCAGTATCTCACTTTGAACAGTAGATGGAGATAAATGCAATAAAAAGCAGCTTGATCAGGATGTAGGTGACACTGTGACAGTTTTCACATTCATTCTAAATTCTCTACAGAGAGGCCGGCTTGTTGGACAGATCATTGTCATGCACACTGTCACTGAAATGGATGATAACTACTACACTTAATGCATCAACATCTTCACCTTTACACCTGTGCAGAACCCCAAAACTGAAGGAAAGCTCACTCATGGCGCAGTTTGCAATTCTGAAATGTGTTTGTGGTGATTTTCCACTGTAAAGGCAACTGACATTTTCTTCAACAGTCACTCCAGAGGTGCTGCGGAGCAGATGCCAGAGGTCTGCAAATTCATTAGTGGTGCACAAAATGCAACCGGGCTTAAATGTCACACACTAATTGTCCCTTCTTTTGCTGGTAAGTGACACAGCATCACATGCAGTTTATAGCAATATTAGGGGGAGGCACACTGTGTGTACACTAATGTGTGGTGGCTGTCACCATGTATCCCTTTTAAATCAAGCCTATCTGCACTTGCCATACATGCCCATTTGCATCCGTAGATGCATACCTATGTGATTTCATGCACGTACATGTGTAAATACAGTATCTTACCTGTGGGGTGGGGCCTCTCGGTGGGGCTAGTCTTGCTGTACTTGGCGCAAATGCCCCTTCCCTGCAACAGAGCCTGGAGGGGGCTGTGCTCCCTTGGTGGGGGAACACAGCGGAGCCCCTTGGCACAGGTCAGGGTGTACACACCACAGGGTTCTCCTTGGGCCAGCACTGACGTGCTGCCGGCAGCATTATGGTCCCTGGGGGGCCGACCTGCCCCCAGTGGATCCCTGCAGGAAGGACAGACCTTGAAGGGGCCCAAGCGGTTTGCCCCGGTCCATGATCCGCAGTGAGCAATGAGCAACAACACAACGGTTGTTAAGTTAGAAAGGATAGGCATTTTCTGTCCAGGTCTCAGGTTCTCCACACTGTCACCCTCTGTCAGTTAAATGTAGCTGATGCTATTTCTGGATGTATATTTCTCTCTGTCTCTCTCTCTCTCACTCACTCTCTCTCTTTCCCTTTCTCTCCTCTTTCCTCAGTCTTCCTCCCGTTTCTATACAGTAGCTCTCCTTGGTGCTTTGCTGGTTGAGAGTCCCCTGCAGTGCCAGAGGAGACAAATGGAGATCGTGAGAAACACGGCAAAGCACCAGCTTTTAAAGATCTGAAAGGCGGTGATAGAGAGAGAGAGAGTGAGAGAGAGAGAGAGCACAGTTATGACACCTTTAGGGGCTGGGACTCAGGGAGAGAGAGAGAGAGAGAGAGAGAGAGAGAGAGAGAGGGAGGTGGCAGAGAGGGAGAGAGCAAGTGGGGGGTGGATTATGTTCCTTTCAGAAATTATCAAAATCTCCCCACCCTTTCCTGGTATATACGAACACATTCATCTAGTCCTTCTTCTTCCACTTATGCTCAACATTACCCATGTACAAACAGCAGAAGTCACGTTCAGCCATTTGCACTTTCTTTCCAATGTCAGAGACCTTTCTGGAATAATATTTGCCATGGTAACAAATACAAATGTATAGTATGTGCTTCCATCAGTGTTGCTGCCACTGCATTGCCATTTGCGATGACAAATGCACAGCTGTGTGTTCTCCCCTGCTCGAATTCTTTTTGAGGTTATGACAGAATATCTCCTGTGCAAACATGTAATCCCACAGCTGAGTTTCACACCTGTAATACCCCCTCTTTCTGTCAAAGTTTACAGAATGAGCTGGATTTAGAAGAAATCCATCAAGAAATCCAGTGGGCTCATACACTGATGTAAGTTTACTCCACGTAGCAACTGTGTGCATCAGCCTAATCACTGCCGGGTCGGATATTGCATTACGTCTAATCCACTCTTTCATAAGGTGATCAACCTCTAGATTACATTTCAGCAGCTATCACATATTAAATGGCAGTTGGGGCTTGTGCTTGCCAGGTGTTTGACTTAGAAGTGTAATCATCTGGATAATTGGGGGAAGGAGAAGAAGGACGAACGTAAAAGACCAAACTGAATTATGTTCCACTCAGTAAGGATTTTCTGCAGCTACTGATCCTTCAGCTCTTCTTCTTGGTACACAACTCTCTACTCGGACATGATAAACCTGACATATCTGCACAGTTCTGTTAAATATGGATGAATGAAAATTGTTCAGTCTATCTAAATGTCTTGTTTTCCTCAAAGCAGATGCAAAAAGTAACTTTGCAGTTACTGTACTGTACTGAGATAGTTAAGTGGCTAGTTCAGCTCTCTAATTCTTAGTAAAATCTGCACTTTTGTGCGCAATCATCTAGTGAGAAAAAAACATTTGTGGTTTGGCAGCAATTCTATTTTGTTTTTGCCACTCTTGTCACTTATGCCCAACTATCCCTGCAGGATTACAACATCACTGGTAGAGGTTGACCTAATATTGATCGAGTCTGCCAAAATAACTGTTACCCATCAGGGTTGAACACAGGAACTCTCTGGATGCCCATTCGGCAGATCCTTTGGGTGCTGTGAGTTACAGGGTTGGGACATCCATCGATTTGGCTTGTTCTGGCACATTGTTTGGATGTTTGATCAGACTGGGGGAGGCTGGCACCTTAACAATGCAACACCTTAGGCCATTTATTGTGTTCCCCTTAGGTTTTGTAATGTGAAGAGAGCTTTGTCCTGCTGGGGGAGGCTGCTGCCGTCAGGGAGTGCTGTTTCTCAAACAATGTTTATGCTTAATACTAATCAAGGTTATAACTTCACCTTGCCTTTTAGTGCTCTGTATACAGATGTAAAAACAAACAAACAAGGCATTAACAGAATGATGATATTAAACGAACAATGCTGAGGGGTAACGGCATCTCTCACTACCTTTGAACCAACTTTGAAAATAGTGCCTGACCTTAAGACATTTAGTTTTAAAAACGTGTGCCTGGCTCCTGCAGCAGCAGCTCAGACTGTGCAGAGCACACAGACAGACATACCCACCGGCCTGTACTGGCTGGAATTCAGGGCTACGTGAGGCCAATTTCAGCCTCGCCATCAGCAGCCTGCTGTTCTGATTAATCTTGGCAAGGAGGGCAGAAATCACCTGCCGTCTTGTGTTCCCATCAGCTTGTGAGCTGCAGCACTTCTAGTCCTTTTCCACACATCAGGAGAATGTTCCAAGACACTTGCCAGACCGACGGGGGCTCTGTTTTCCACAGTGCCCTGGATTATTCATTTTTCCTCCTTCAGGCAGGCTCAACACAATTTCTTCCCTCACTTGATTCCTCCAAAAAGTTCAGGTCTGTCCCAGCTGGCTCAGAAAGTGTCTCTCTCTGCTGCCATTTCTTCCACACAAACCCTGTGGTAGGGAGTGGGACATATCCCCCCTGGACCCTTCCTGAGGGAGCCAAACTGCCTAATTCATATTTATAGTAATATTTAAGTTTGGGATAATGAAACAGAAGAACAGAACAGAAGTGAAGTTTACAGAGTGTAAAGTGTGTGTGATGAGGGACTCATAAATATAATGAATTGTGCCAAAGACATGCCGCTATATACATCTCGGAGACGGGACTGGCCGAGTGGCTTCTCACCACCTCTCAAAGCTCACTGCAATTGGCCCGTTTAGCGAAAGGGGTGTGACGTCACTGGGAAGCGCCGTTCCCAAAGTTTACACAACTGTGTCGCTGATGGATGGATAGCTGATGGACGAAAGTGAGTTTCTGCCTCATTTACCGCCTAGATAGCAGGTTAGCGAATGAGTTATCGGAAATGACGGCTATACTGACGCAAAATGGCGCTCTCCGGCTTCAAGGGACAGCCTCTTGTTGTTTTCTGTGCTTTCCGGCGAAGCGTAAAGAGGCTATCGGATTAGCCGCTAATGACGCTAACCTGCGTTTAGCTTCCTGGCTAAATTCAAACGCTTTTCCTCCTTCTCCGTCTGGTGAGCTGATGTGTGTTATTTTGAAGGCTTGTTTAATCGTTTCTAACCTGTAACCTTCGGCTGACAGGACAGAAGTTACCTGTTTGACCGTCAGTTCAACTTAAATCTGGCTTCGTCGTTAGCGCCGCAGCTGGTTGACAGATGTAAACATCGGCACGCCCCCTTCTCAGCGTGGCGGCGAAAGCTTTACGTTTTTATTTTGGATTTTTAGCTTATCTTATTTATCCTGTGGAGTCATTGGAAACATGCATTTAATGCGTTATAACTACTGTTTATGCTGACTAGCTTTCAGCGTGCGTGGTGCCTGTTTCTTTGTGCAGATACATGTTTAATAGCTCATTAAATGGTTATAGAGAGTAGATGATTAATCCGGATGATGTATGTATGTATATACATGAGTTTGATTGACTGCTGGTTTAATAATGTTAAGTGGATACAGTGTTGTACAAACGTATTAAGGGAGAAAAGCTATCCAAACCTACCTGGCTCCGTGTGAAGGAGGTTAGAGGTCAGATGTGACATATTTTAAATCTTTATACATGTGTTGACAGTACACAATGCAATGGTAAGAATCATAGTTTCTAAGTTATAAGGGTTTTCTGTCAACTTTCAACCAATAAATCATGAAATTGACCTTGAAGACCTTGGTGGATGCAAGGCAAATTTTAATGGGTTTTTAACATGACCCCACTCTACACCCCTACAAAGTTTTGCCAGAATTTATTCAAAACTTTTTGAGCTATTGTGTTTACAGACTGAACGACATGTATCCAAACACTATGAATAACATAACCTCCTTGGTGCAGATGATGAAGGTTTTGGAGTGGCCTAGTCAAAGTCTGAACTTAAATCCAATGGAGATGCTTTGCCATGACCTTAAACAGGCCGTTAAATTACTTTTTCACATTGGGCCAGGTAGATTTTAAATTGTCATTTAAAAACTACATTTTGTATTTACTCAGGTGTTTTTAAAAAAATTTTTTTTAATATCTCATATTAAAATTTGTCTCATCTGAAACATGTAAGTGTGACAAATGTGCAAAACAACAACAAAAAATCAGGAATAGGGTAAATACTTTTTCACTGTGCTTTGTAGTATATATCCACTTGTATCTTGTTATAGTAGTCCACTTCTCATCAGTATGTCCCGGTTTCCCAGCATTTGACAAAGACCTTGTTAAGCTGGGTGATATCTGAGCCGGCATGGGTTTAGCTGTATGTCCCTTGCTTGTCCTCCAATCTGGTATTACAAGTATGGTGATATTACCGCTACACTATCCGGCTGACAGGACCCAAGTTGCAGGCTGTGCAAAGAGACAGTTGAGCACATAGTAGTAGCAGTTTGGAAGATGCAAGGTGGGCCAGTGTACACTGAGAGGCATAACTAAGTGGCCGGGGTTGTGCACAGGAATGCTTGTGCTGCATATGGATTGGAAATCCCGATGGGAGACACCTCTGGAGGTGGTTGAGAATGATAGGGCTAAGATCCTGTGGGACTCCAAGTTCCAGACTGACAGACAGAGTAGCAGTTACTGGCCAACCAAGCAAACATTGTAGCTGTTGACAAGGAGCAGATGACCTCATTTGTGATAGATGTGCCAATCATATCTGATAGTAACATCAGAAAGAAGACAAGCGGAAAGATTCAGAAGTACCAGGGGGCTAAAGAACAACTAGAGCAGATGTGGAATGTGACGTCCAAAGTGGTCCCAGTGGTGGCGCATTAGGAGCTGTCATCCCCAAACTGGAAGAGTGGCTCCCAAACATTCCAGGCAGACCATCTGAGCTCTATCTAGATAGAGGAGAGCTCTATCTGAGCTCTATCTAGCTCTGCACCTAGAAACAACAATACTGCACAGAACTGTCAAAATCCTCTATCAGAGGTCTGGAAGCCTCTGGTAGAGAATTTTAAACAGTAAAAAAGTCACCAATGTGAGAAAGGGCTTAACTGAAACTGGCAGGATAGACTTGATTAAATAAGCCCTCAAGATGACAGCTGTTGGCTCTATAGTGAAATGGTTTACATATTTGCCTAACCAGCAAAAGATCCCCGGTTCGATCCCAGGAGGAGACACAAATCCCTTTTGGATTGTGTCAGGAAAGGCAAATCTGTGTAAAAATCTGCCAAATTGCATATGCAGAGCTACCCACTGTGGTGACCCCTTGTGAATAAGGGAGCAGCTGAAATTAGCTTTGGCCCTTAATGTAATGGGAAAACCTGTGCAGCATTCCAGATTTTTGGAATTTTACCTGTTGCAAGTATTGTCAAGTATATAAACTATAAGAACAGCAATTAGGTCATGTGAAGAACTGTGGGACCTCAGCCTTAGGTAGGTTTGTTTGAAGTGACAAAATTGATGTAAGACTCCCTTCAGGTTATCGATATAAATTAGAATTTGTTATCAGCAGTAATACCAGAAATACTTGGTGGCGAATGTACAGAATAAGAGATAATATTCATGTTAAAACACAGCTGGTTAAAAAAAACATGTCTCAGGATGAAGTCAAATAATGATTAAAAGCCTCACAGATATTTCATTTTTTAATTATGTGTTGAGTAATGTAAAGGGATTACTATTCAAGATTTCAGGACTCAGATGCATTTCCAGTGATGCATCTGATGCATCAGTGATGGAAAAAAAATTCCATTTGGCTTTTCTAATAAGTGTGAGGCAGTTTAATTTGTTACTGAAATTTGATCAGTTTGGTGACTGGTGAGTGGTTTTTGCTGTCATCTTTTACAATGAGAGCCAAGGACTGGAGTGCTGTTGTGTTCTAAAACAATTTATGGGTACATGTTTATTAAGTATGTTGTAAAAAAAAATGTGCAGAAGAGCTGTGGTAATTTGGAGAATTTAAATGGTGTATTTGTTAAAATGAGATCGAAAGGAGCCAGTTGAAGTGGTTCGGGCATCTGACTAGGATGCCTCCTGGACGCCTTTGTGGTGAGGTGTTCTGGCTCTGGGGCCAACCCAGGACACGCTGGGGAGATCTCTCGACTGGCCTGTATGCCTGGATAAGCTGGAGGAGGTGGCTGGGGAGAGGGAGGTCTGAGTTTCTCTTGCACCGAGTATTGCCCTGCAACTCAGTGCAAGAACATAGATGGATGGAGATCTGTTATAGGTGATTTAAAAGGATTGTAGTTGTTTGTCTAGGGCTAGAAACGAGAGCCAGCTTCGTTCAAGCTGTTTTCCTGTTAGGCAACAGATTGGCTGGTATGGTTTGACAGTAAATATTAAACAGCCTGTTGTACATGATCATAGTATGCTTATTTTTAACAGCCTCATTTTCTTTACTCAGATGGATGACATCAATGTACTGCACCACAGATGCCTCCTGAATCTGAGGCGTCGAGTCAGAGATATTGGAGATGGTCGACCAGCACAGGAGCGATATATGAGGCTGCAGAAGGATGGAGACACCCTCAGGTCTGCGTGTTCTAAAACTCTCCTGTTTGGCGAGTCAACCGATTATTTAGCTTTGTTGGACTGGGTGAAAAGATGACTGTTTTATTTTGTTATTGCTTACACCTTAGGAACCTCCCGTAATTACCGATACATGGCACATTAAGAACAATTATCAATTAGCAGTTTAATTTTTTCTCAGTTTATTAATGCAGAACATAAGCCTGGGAAAGTCTCCAGCCCCCACATGACCCTAAGATGGATAAGTAGTGAAGAAAATGGACCAGTACAACCATTATCAAAACAACACTGGTTACACAATAAGTTTCCTGACGTGAAAGTTTTAGCAGGCTTGTCCTGGGAAAGAGAACTTATGTTTGCACACACACATCAACAGATTTGCAGGAGAGTGGTTTAATATGATCTCTAAACACAGGGTTTTCTGCCATATAAAATGCACTGCTTGGACACTTAAGTAAGTACAGAGGCTACTATTCCCACTCGCTCACCAAAATTGGACAATGAAATGTTGCCTGGTCTCCATTTCTGCTGCACCATTCGGACGGTAGTGCCAGAATTTGGGGTAAACAACAAGAAAGTTTGGATCCATCATGCTTTGTGTCAATGTTCCAGGCTGGTGGTGGTGTATTGGTGTGGGGGATATTTTCATACTTTGGGTCCCTGCTTCCACCAGGATAACGCACCATGTGACAAAGCTCACTCTTTTCCTTAAGAGTATACAGTATATGTGGACCCACTGTACTTATGTGTGCTATTTGAGCCAGGAAAAACCTGAACTATGAGAGGTGTCCAATTTATTTGCATAACGTTTAACCCTCTAACACCTGGCGATCACCACTGAAGCACCAGTTACCTGCCCTTACTTTCCGTGAACAGCTGGTCGACACGGAGCTTATCGCCGCTGAGAAATCAGATCAACCGTACTTTGAATTACCGTAATTATGCGACCGTTTGGCCTATTGGAAAAATTCAAACGGTTCCTGAAAGCTGAGAAATTGTGCTTTGCATCCAACATAGGGTTATTATGGTAATTTTTGCCAGAAGTCTGCGAACGGTGGCAATTTTTGAAGTACGTTCTGTCGCCAGCGATAGGTTCAGTTTTAAAGGGTTAACTTGCAAATTCTTCTTTTTTCCAAACAGGATTGATTTGATTCTACAGAAATGTATTGCTGTCTGCAGAAACTGTTCATCATGGATATATTTATTTGTTTTTTAAAAAATAATGGCAAAATAAATAAAGCAACAATGATCTGCTCCCCTTTATTAAACACAAAGGGAATTACAATCTCAAAAGAAAGTCCAAAATGGGCAGAAACAGCTGCATTTATTAAATGTGTGCGGTTTATTTGTATAAAAAAAAAAACAGAATCTTTGAATCTGCTTTCCTTGTTATTAATAGCATTGTAATGTCCATCTTCTCTTTGATATCAGTGTATGTCTTTTGATCAAAATCAAGAGGACTTTCTGTGAGATGAGATGTATTCTTTCTGACTGTGCATACAGCAATTACTAGAAATCACCCATTGTTAACCTGTAATTTCTCCTCTTTAGTTACCAAGGGAACTCTGAAGAAGTGGGATGCTATGTGGCTGGCCGGCCTTTATCAAAAGGAAATTGCTACTTTGAGGTAAGGCGCATTGATAGTGATGCTGCAAGTCAGCATTGTTTTATTGCATCCTGAGTTTCAGGATTTATTTGTTCTCTTGCTTTCTTCTTGTGCGGTTTAAATCCAACAGAAATGGATGATCATTGTAAAATCAGTGGACTGTTAGTCCTTTGGAGGGAGGAGTTATTCACTATATGATTGTCCACATACCACCATCCCTGGTTGTGCCCACGATTGCTTTTCCATCCAGCCGGCAATTTTATCCCCTGGAATCCCATCATTGGCAATTTTCTCAACTTCATATTAAATTCTCAGTGCCCCCCTACAGTCCCAGTTCACCAGTGCAAAACCACTACCTCAAAAATGTCCCAGCTTCTTTGGAATGAGGGATGGGGTGTGGGTTAGGTGGGTATCTCTGAGTGCAGAGATTAGTCTACCACACCAGTGTTTTTCAGCAGACGGGCAGGCATTCAGACTAGCGGCAGAGAGATTATTATACTTTTTATATAGCAAAGCTGGCACGTCAGTCCCTTTTGATAGTTGTCATCCTTAAAGACGTGGACAGAGCCAAGGGGTAGCTTGGGGTGGACACAGTCACCACAGACTATAGTCGGACCATCTGTCTGGCCACCGCACACAAGACTGTTGAAGCCAGTTAGGCAGTGTCCAACATAACGTTCTTCCCCTACCACCCTACCAGCCCACAAATAGCAAATTTTCATATATAATATATATATAAAATTGGGTGTCTTAATCTTTAATAAAATTGCATATTTTATTAGTAGACTATACTTAACATTAATAGTTGCAATTGCCCTTGAGGCCCTTGAGGGTCTGTATTTCTTCAGGGAAGTATTTAGCCAGCAATTACCCTGAGGGAGTTCCAAGAACTTGTTTTTCTGAACTTATTGGTCCTGTTGGAATGCATGTGGTGACCTGCGACCACGAAAGGTCAAAGAAATTCAATGACCTGTAGCAACACAAGGTGAAATAACAGGATTTACAGGTGCTGAGTTAAACTTAAAATTAACTTTGAGGTGAGGGATTGTATATGAAGAGTATTGATGGAAGAGTCGGATACCATTAATTGACATACAAGGGAGCGGTACATACAGGGGTTGGACAATGAAACTGAAACACCTGTCATTTTAGTGTGGCTAAATTGGACCAGCCTGGTGGCCAATCTTCATTAATTGCACATTGCACCAGT
>JASGAU010348691.1:0-18811 GCA_030220045.1 Australoheros facetus
TACTCACTGCTGCCTGAAACTCTGCAGACTCAGTTTGTCAGAGAGATGGCTGAGACACACAGCGAGGTGGGAAATGTTTTCATGTTGGAGGTTCACAGAGCCGCTCTCCTGCTGTTTTTGGACAAATATGTTGTTCCAGACACTGAATGTATCCTACTAACAAGTACTTCAGTAGTACTGCATTGAGTCAGAGAGCTTTAGAAGAGAGACAGATGCACCTGAAGATCCTTGAATAAAAATCTTTGGGAGAATTTTGTAAACAAGTGTTTGTCAGGTTTTACAGGTGATTTTGTACGTGCAGTTTTTATGTCACCATCATGAGTACATTTAAAGTTAATTTATATAAAGCTGCTAAATAAAAAACTGCCACCATGACTCCAGATTTGTTTCTAGAATTACTTTGAAAATTGAACTTGTGGTTCTTTGCTGACTGTATCTATAACATTAGTCAGCAATGCATTTGTTCAGCACTCTGAAGGGATGAGCAGTGTCACTGTTGTGGATTGATCTGGTTGTGCACATGCTCAGTAGAAGCGTGAATTCTCCTTCTACCGAGCATTTTTCAAAACAGCCTTGTAAACCATATTTGAGGCTTTATAGCAGCTTTATTTGGGTTTTATTGGTGATTTTGTTGCAGCATCTGAAGGTGGTGAGAGTTGCTTTATGCCAATTACATTTCGTGGGCTTGTGGTGCAGTGATTAGCGAGAAGGTTCCTGCAGAGTTTACATGTTTGCACTGTGCCAAAGACATGCATGTTAGGTTAATGTGAGGTTGATAAAGTGCTTTCAGTGTATAGAATATGGCACTTTATGTGGCTTACAGTCTGAAATAAGATTAGAAAAGCAGCATATAGATGCCAGTTTCATGCAGCTTGTCCCTTTGAAACTGTGCCAACAACACCAGCAACAATTCAGACTCCAGCCAGAAAAGATTTTAGGATTTTTTTAGGAAGATTTAGACATAAATAGGAACCACAGCAGGATCGGGAAGTGTGACCGTGTTTGGCCTCCAGGGAACGTATGAATGTCAATGCAGCGTCCTTAGAGTCTAAATTAGGTGTGTGCGCCCCCCTCAGACACGCCAGCGTGCAGATAAATTGACGGCTGATGTCTATTCTGGTCTTGTTATCAGTGTTATCACATTCAGTGCTCCCGGGTGCTGTCCTCTCCTCCTCCTCCTGTGCTGCATTTATTCAGACTGATTTTATTCTCTTTGAAGGAAACAAGTTCTCTCTGTTTGCCTGAGTTTTGGTTCATATCCAGTGCATACAGAAAAATAAGGACAGTATTAGTCTTAGAGCAGGTGGTACTAAAAGCTTTTTCCAGCAGTAACAGACAAACATCTTCTCCTGTCATCAGGTGCTCGTTGAGATGTAAAAACTGTGATCATGAAACCTTTTTTTTCCCTGCAGCTTAAATACAAAGAGGCGGGCAGGAAGGAGGCCAGCAGCTCTCTGTACCACCAGCTCCCTGAGACCCTCGAGACACAGCACGTTAAAGAGGTTACTAAGCTGCAGAGCGAGGTACACACATCCATTATTCACATTCACGTATCCGCTTTTCATGAAGTGGAAGCATCAAAACATTTAAGAGTGATTCCCTCCTTTCATTTATAATCTAATATTTACTTTGAGTTTGAGCATCGGCTCCGTTTTTCCTCTCGGCTGTAAAAATGTGTTTAAAGATGGCTGAACGTGAAGTCAGGTCCGAGAGGACGTCCTGTCTGCATTCGGCTCTCTCGGTCTTACAGAGAAGCGCTGAGAAGAAACGAGTGCGGCGTCGCTCCTCAAATCATTAATTAATGAGTCACAGTTTGAAGACGCTCAGCTGAATGTCTGGGAGATTTGTGATGCTGTTTGTGACAGTGACGGCCCGTCTGCAGTGTGTCGCTGACGGACACAAGTGTTTACGTAAAGAAACTCAGATATTCAGCGGAAAAACAGCAGCTTTCAAAGTTAGCAGTGACTCCGTAAACAGCTGAGTTTCCCATCAGTGCTGCAGTCTCTGGTTTGGGCTTTGGACCATTTGATTCAGTCAAACTTTGAGTCACCTGACCTCCAAAATCTGTCATAGACTGTATATAAAAGATGGACAGAGCCAGCATGATGTTGCTCACTGATTGAAGCCTCAGTATTAGCATTTTGGTCATATTCTGTTTTTTTGTTTGTCTTTTGTTTGAGCAACAGCCTGGATGGCTAAGTTATCAGCTGTTGCACAAACAGATACCTGCTAATTATTGCTACATAGACTCACCAGGAGCTCAGAGTTCTTGGACAGTATAATTCACCACGCAGCAGCCGTGTGATTGGTCAGATAATTGGATTAAAATGCTCCGTAACATAATAAAGAGGTCTGGCTCAGTGTCTCCAGCTGAGCTCAGCAGACAGCTTGTGGCTACACATCTGTAGATCAGTGCCACACCTGTATCACTGCACAAATTTCAGCTTTAGTGAAGTGAGTCAAATATTTTCCCCCCTCTGGAGTTTGTATCAGCCTGTAAACATGTTTATTTCTGCTGTTTATGGGGATGGATTTTGGTGCCAGCCTCAAGTGGCCACCAGAGGAACTGCAGTTTTTGGCACCGGTGACTTAAAATGATTCACTTTCCTCAAATCGTTCAGTGCCTCGTGGATTCAGGCACTGTCATCCTTTCCTTTAATCCGTCAGCATCTGAACCTGCGGCAGAACGAGGCTCTCAGGGTGAGAGAGGACAGAGAAAAGCAGGAGAGCAACAGTTGGTGTCTCTCAGGAGCATCATCAGCCTCCATCAGCCCAGAGGCGACCTGCTTTCTCACCAACTCTAATCTTACTCTTGATGCAAACATTGTAATATTACCATAATGAATCCTTTTCATCAGGTATTCCCCCACCGCTGCTGCTGTATTTCATTTATGATGTTTTTATTTCTATAATGAATAATGCACAGCTGCTTCTTTCGTTTACAGTAAATGAGCAGGTTGGATTTTATTTTTGTTGAGTTCAGTCTTCTGACTGCAGTAAACTTGTCGTCCTCTTAAATTAAAGGACCTTTGTTTTATTACCTGTGTTAGTGATCCAGGAGCCGCTCTGTAGGACCTGCAGTTAAAGCTTTTTACAGCTTTTTACAGTCTCTGCATATGAACCGTCTCCATAAACCTGAGAGAACAGCTGCTGCTGCCGGTACTCAGCTGTTCGATCTCAAAGAAACATTAAACAGTGGTTTGGATTCGTTACAGATGCTGCAGGGACTCTTCTACGTCCTCGTTTCAAACTTAATAAACCAACAAACACCGAAAAGACATCGAGATCCCAATATATTCATAACAAATTTACATAAAGGTTTTGTTTCCTGGATGGAGGCCAAATAATTTGATATTTAGTCAAAAATAAGCGAAGTTCAAGTCTGAATCCGCCTCCGCCGGTTTTCCAGAACACCTACAAGCAGAGCGGGAAGAAGGCGATGTCGTCCAGTTTGTACTCTCAGCTGCCGCAGACGGCCGAGACGCAGCTCGCCGCCAAGATGTCCGACCTGCAGAGTGAGGTGAGCGCGTACAAATGCTCGTCCCTCCCTCTGAGTTCCTCCTCAGGTCTGAATCAGTTCAGTATTGTCGGTCACTGCTTCTCGAGCCTTTCTTTGTCCCTCTGCAGTGTAAATACAAGGAGGACGGCATCAAAGGCCTCTCTCAGAGTCTCTACTCTCAGCTAGCAGAAACAGCTGAGACCCAGCTGGCTAAAACGGTCTCTGAGCTGCAGAGTGAGGTGAGGAAAACATTTCAGTTTCATTTTAGAGGTCAGTGGAACTGTTGTTGCTAAAGCTACTGCCTTCTGATTCACCTGCACCGTTTTCCAAAATCTGACTGACAGACAAATCCAAGCAGCCTTGTTTTAATGTTCAGTGATGCAGTTTAACCTGCAGGTAAATATTTCTGATGTCTTCTTTAGGCCAAGTACAAGGAAGCGAGCAGGAAGGAGGCGACCGGCTGTCTGTACCATCGGCTGCCCGAAACCCCGGAGACCCAACATGCTAAAGAGGTTACAGAGCTCCAGAGTCAGGTATGCAGAGACTCACACATGTAACCAGCAACCAAAAGTGTTGTTGTTCTCATTTTTCTGTGAATTTGATCCAACCTTCCAGGAAGCCAGGGGTTAACTTTTTTCACGTTTATTAAAAATGATGATCCATCTGTTGTGAGAGGACTGGAGCGAGGAGCCAAATACACACCGAAGCAGATGGAAGCAACACAAGTCAAGCCTTCATTTCAGTTTATAGAAAAAAGTTCCAAATTTATCAAAGTCCGGAAGATCAAATAAGACAGAAATCCAAGCGTGAGGATCCAGGGAGGGAATAACAGCTGAGCTGCTGATTCACACTTCTTTGATTTTTCCTCCAGAAATATAAAAATCTGTAGATCGGACTGTGAACGGTTACAGTTTGCGATGAGCTTCATTAGCCTCTGATGTGTACCCCTCTGCTCTCCAGGTGAAGTACAAGGAAGGAAGGAAGGCTCTGAGCACCAACCTGTACTCGCTGCTGCCTGAGACCGAGGAGATCAAGTTTGCTAAAGCAGTGACGGAGCTGCAGAGCGAGGTGGGTGGAGGTGTGAAAACCGCTCGTTCCGTCTCGTGCTGGAAGATGCTCAGAGATAAAATATCGCGGTGATTCAACATGTTGACACAGTTAAACAATTTGTTCGTTTTTTGTTTTTTTTTCACTTTTCTGGATCGTCCCGTCCACCCTGTGTGTCTGTGTGCTGCAGAATAAATACAAGCAGAAAGGCAGACAGGAGATCAGCAGCAGTGTTTTCCACCACATGCCGGAGACCAAAGAGATGGAGTTCCTTAAACACGCCTCAGAGCTTCAGAGCGAGGTGAGCTGCAGCCTGCGCCGGGGTTACTGAGGCCTTTGCATCGTTTTAGGGCACGTTTGACAAATTCTGCTCCGAAAATAAAAACCCTGTATGTTTATGACCACATGTGTGTTTATGATATGCAGAAGATGTTTCCAAAGAGTTGCCATACATGAAGGTATCTTTAAATATGTGTGTGTGTTACTCTTTCAGTCAAAGTACAAGAAAGACAAAGAGGATCTGCCCAACACTTTGTACTCGCTGCTGCCTGAAACTCTGCAGACTCAGTTTGTCAGAGAGATGGCTGAGACACACAGCGAGGTGGGTGGGATTCTTTTATTGCATGCTTATAGTTTGATTGCACATTTGAAATGAAGCATGAATAAAAAATTCTGAATGTCTGGCATGGATGCAAAAATGGTAACACTTCACTAAAGTCTGGCTTCATGAAATGAAGCAATATTTAATTACTGTTATTACAGAGTTATTACAGAGTTATTACAGAGTTATTACAGAGTCGGCCCCAAAAGCCTAAAAATCATCAGTTTGAATCTTAAATTTAAATTTCAGCAGATATTTTTTCTGTATTAGTCAGTTTTAGAATTTAGTGTCATCTGCAAAGAGGTTTATATTCTGTTCAGCATTTACACGCCCACCTGCAGGCTTCTGTTTAAAGATGTCTGTCTGATTAAGCCCGTGAGTGAATTACT
The DNA here is from genome assembly GCA_030220045.1 of Australoheros facetus. Lineage (NCBI taxonomy): Eukaryota > Metazoa > Chordata > Actinopteri > Cichliformes > Cichlidae > Australoheros > Australoheros facetus. The sequence goes on from JASGAU010348691.1 coordinate 5,537, forward strand.
CATTAAATTAAGCTGTTACACTTTAAGGAACATTAGCTCATAAAAGGAAAATACTAACAAGTGAAGCAGGATGAAGAAAATGCAGGTGTGCACAGCCTCTCTGAGCAGTTATTAATCTCCTGCTTTGTTTTCATTACCCAGAATAAATACAAGGAGGCGGGTAAGAAGGAGATGGTTAAATGTCTGTACTCTCTGCTGCCCGAGACCAAAGACACTCAGCATGCCAAGGAGCAAAGCCAGCTGTGCAGCGAGGTACGTTTTAACATGCTGCCCTCTGAACTCGTGGTTTTCGTGTGCGTGTTGTGAGTCAGCAGCAGGTCTGAGCTCAGATATTCAGACCTTTAGACGCCTCTTTGTTCTTCCAGGATCATGTTTTTTAGCATTTTGTATGCGAGTGACAACAAGGGGCAAACCAAATGTCACAGAGAAAACCCAACAGTCCAAACGACCCCCTATGAGCAGCACTTGGTGACAGTGGGAAGGAAAAACTCCCTTTTAACAGGAAGAAACCTCCAGCAGAGCCAGGCTCAGGGAGGGGGGGTCATCTTGATTTCTAAAGCGTTCGCTAACTCGTCCCAGCAGATGAGGCTCTGAGGCCTGCCGACCTCCTCGATGTAGCTGAAGCCACGAGATTTGCTGTCTTTATGTCGTCAGTCTGGGTTTGCTCTGTGTGAATAAATCAAAAGATTTTGAGAGGGTTAGAAATTTGACTCTGTCTTACTAAATGAGTGTAGTAATAATAATGCATGGTTAAAAAAAAAAGACCCAGGGTGTACTGGGACTTGCCTCATGGGACACCATTTGGGAACGACTGCTGTGCAGCAAACCACGAGGGCTTTTCCATCTGTTTACCTTTAACATGCTGCTGCAGTTTCTGAGGGATCTGATGCTGTTTTTGAGTCAGTCTGTAGCTGTGTGCAGTGATTTGATTGAAAGATAGAGGAAAAATATGTGATCTTCTTAGTTTAAATGATTAAAATCATTCTTCTGTGTGCAGATGAGCTTCAGGCATCATTACATCCTGTCAGATTTGGGCGTATTGTTGTGATTATGTTTGTCTTATAGGATTTATAATGCGTCAGCCTCATAATAATAAATATTTAGTGCAGAACTTTAAAATAAAGTTGGTGAGACAGCAAAGCAACTTTAACTCTTCGTCCTCTGGTGCGTTTGCTGGTTTTGTGTTGCAGAAAGTTTACAGGGAGGAGAGCAAGAAAGACGCCGGCCGCAGTCTGTACGCTCAGATGCCCCAAACCATCGAGACCGTGTTCGCCAAAGAGCTGAGCAAGACGCAGAGCGACGTGAGTCCGACGCCACCTTCGCTGCATCAGATCAGCGACGTCAAATCGATATTCACTCTCTTTAATGGGTCTAATATGAAATATACAAACTGAAATTTCTCTGCATGTTTTTACACGTTCAGACAGATGTGACACGTCTGGAATATTAATCCACTCGGAAACAAAAAATAGCAGACTGAAGGCATTTAAACAGCAACATCCCACAGTCCTGTTTAACACACATGCAGACACACACACTCACACAGACACACTCATGGGGAGTGTTTTGTGTGTTGTATCATTTTGTCTGCAGAAGCGTGAAAAGAGGGAGCAGCTGTGGCGCTCTAGAGCCTGAGGACACAGACACTGACCTACTGTCTGCAACACACACACACACACACTGATAAACTGGGACAGACACACACCAACACAGGATGGCTGTACGGCCCGTGTTGGATGATGCTGGTGTTTCTGAGCAGGTGACAGTTAATCAAGAAACAAAACTCAGAGACTTTGTTTGTTTCAACAATCCCCAGAAGAGTGCTCTGCATGAGAGAAGAGAGCAGGAAGGAGGCAGCTGAGCGGCTCACTGTCCTCATGCTAAGGTGAGGTGTTTCAGGAGGAGACCCCGGGGCTGACCCTCGACACACAGGAGAGATCGAGTCTCAGCTAGCTGGGATCGCCTCCCAGAACAACTGGAGGAGGACGATCTGAGTCTATGCTTAGACTGCCGCCCTCGTAAAACACTCAAAGAGCTTAAGTACTGTTGGAATCAGAGTTCTGGGCAGTTCATAACCTTGTAAACACCTGGCAATCAGAGTCACATTCCTGTCTCAGTGAGGACTCTGAAGACAGGATATTTGGGATATATGTCGGGATATTTTCTGGAGTTCCTCACGTGCAGCACACAGTAATGTAACGCAGTCTCTGCAGCTGGGAGCTGGCTGTTTAAAACCTCTTGTATTCTCACAGGCAGCTCCACCAGCGTGAGAGCAGGAAAGTTGTAATTGGCTTTTGCTTTTTTCCACATTAAGACTTTATATTGTTCATTATGAGCATGTGCAGACTGTGGGCTGCTCCCGAAGTCTGAGGAAGAAATTATTTTCACATCTGCTGCAAAGTTTTTTGTCATTTTCCAAAACGTGTTGGAAACAAGTTAAATCCACCCTGGCTGTTCAAGTATTTAACCTCTGGTAACCCTGATAACCTCCGGTGACTGTGATACAAGCCTGGAAGCATGATGCACAGTTGGTGTGGTGTTGGTCCAGCGGGTGAACAGAGCAGGTGACGGTGCATTCACTGCTGCTGCCGAGTGGGCATCGTGTGCTCGGCCCGGTGAGCTCCTCCCCTAAACCAGGCAGAGTATCTCCAGCATGTGAACGAGCTGATTGTTTTCAGCTCCGTGAGAACGCTGTGGACAAAGTGCTGACCTCCTGCAGTCCGCTGCAGAGCACAGACTGTGTGAGTTACACATGAGGATGATTGTTCGGGGTCAGTCGGCCCCGAGGGCAGAAAATCAAAGCTGCGGGGAATCTGGGACACGATGCTTTTCTGGTTTCACGTCTGCTGACCGAGCAATGCGACGCTAACTGGAGCGCGTAACGTGGGCCCAGACGAACCCTGAAGGAACAAACCGGGACAATATCATCCAATAGGAGCTGCTTTCTAATAAACCAAATAAGGTTCATAACTATTACCTGGGTCACCATCGGGCTTCTGCTGTCTGCTTGGCTCCCAGTAAAATTTCTATAACTTGAAAAATTATAATTAACCTGCATTCGTGCAGAGGCAGTGTGGTCTGCTTTGATAATGATTTATTTTATTTAGTGATTTGAAAATGACAAACAAAAATAACCATAAAAATAAACAAGTGGCAGGAAAGAATCCAATTAAATTGGATAATGAAAGAGGAAGAGTGGGTAGATGGATGGGATAGTTATAACAGTAATGTGATAAAAATTAATATTACCTGGCAGAGGGTCCAGTTTGCAGCCAATCACAGAGCAGGACCTCAGCCTGTTGGTGTCACCATCCCGAAATCACACTGAGATGAGTCATAATAAAATAACTGGTTCACCTAATTTTTATATGCTGTCATTACTGGTTTTCTTCAATTGTGCTGCTTGTGTTGCCCTTTAATTAGCATGAAGTGTTATTTATTGGTCAGTGATTCGTGAAGCTCGTCCTCATATTGGTGACGCGTTTGTGATTTCAGCAACAAAGAAATCTGATGGGAAACAAAAGTTCATCAGCAGTGATCGTTTTAGAGTTTAAGTTGGTTTATATTCAGTGTTTTTATTGTTTCCTCACACATTCATAGACACTGATCAGTTTTTAAATGTAGGAGCCTTATTTTAAAGTCACACATTAGCAGTCAGTGGGTTTTGAATCATGATTAAAGCAGAAATCCAAACAGAGCCGGTTTGTTCTGCAGGCTTTTTAACTTCAGTCAGTTTTTGTGCTCGTTTCTGCAGCACGCTGTCAGTCCCTCATTTTCACAGTTGGAAGCGGCGCGTCTTATTTTTAGGCAAACGAGCACCAGGCTGAATTAGTCATCGGATATTTTCCTCCCTCGGTTCATCGAGCTCCTGCTGTTACTTCTTCTCCTCGTGTTCTCTGACCGGCCTCTCTCTGCCTCTCTGTAGAAGTTCTATAAGGAGCGGTACAATCGGGAGAAGGGGAAGTCCAGCTACACCAACATGAAGACGCTGCCGGAGGTGGAGCACGCCATGGAGGTCTCCAAGAACCAGAGTGATGTAAATACACACATCCCAGTGCAATGCAACAATGCAGCTGGCTGAGTGTGACGTTTGCTCCTGTGACTGTGGGCTTAAAGTTTCCCTCTTAAATTACAGTAAAATACAAATTTACAGTGAAAAATAACAAATGTTCCCTGAGGTCACAGCAGAACCACGGCCTGTTTTCCCACAGACCTCTAACAGAGGAGTCGCCCCCTGCTGGCCATTAGAAAGAATGCAGAGGTCTGTTTGATGACAGTCTCCTTCAACTGTTAAATACTGTAAAATATCACACCTTCACCCACTCAGTATCTATGAATACAGTATATGAGCAAGAGATGCCAGAAGACCAATCGTGTCTGAGACCGAGGGTCAGGTGGAAACAGCTACGGCAGAGCAGGAGGAAAAAAGGAAGACGAGCAATCAAAGCAAGTGGAGACAAATGGTTATTAAAGTGAAACAGGAAGTAGAAAAACTTGACAGAAAAAAAATGCATAAACAAAAGAGAGGAAGACAAAAACCAGGAAACAGGAGAAAAAACACAAACGTGGGCTTCAATAAAAATGATTTTTGTGATGATGCTGTTTCATTTTATCCTGTTTAACACCTGTTTTTATTCTGGTTCTTGATTTTGAACTTTATCGCACTTTTGTTTTTATTTGTTTTTATTTAAAAACTTTCTCTCCATCACTGCTGATCTCAGGTCAGCTACAGGAAGGGTAAAGAGGAGCTTCATCGCTACAACACGGTGCCCGACAGACCCGACATCGTCAACGCCGCGAACGCTGCTAAACTGGCCAGCGATGTAAGTGTGTGTGTGTGTGTGTGTGTGTGTGTGTGTGTAACATGTAACCACATCCCATCCAACACTCATTTCCATGACAACGGCCCTGTTCAGCAGCTGCTCTCTGAGTGGAAACGCTGATTAATTATAGAAAATGTGAAAACACTCGACTGTCATTATGTAAGTGTGTGTGTGTGTGTGTGTGTGTGTGTGTGTGTGTGTGTGTGTGTGTAATACCAGATAAATAAATGAATAAAACCAAAAAATCAATGTTTTTGCTCTCAGTTCAGTTCAGTGAGTTTATTTATGGTTAAATCTTTAGTTTTGTTATGTTTGTATTAGTTACAGTGTTTTCATTATTATAATGTGGGCGAATGTTGGTGTTTAGAACAGATATTAAAATCTAAACTCATGCAGACGTCTCCGTAACTATCAGCACCTCCTGATGCTCGTACAGATTATCTAAAGATTATCCTCAGTTTTATCTAAATATAGCTACATTTAACCAAAATGTCATTTTGTTTTCAGTACACAGTGTGTTTGTGTGCCTATTGATGTTGTGAATGTACTTTTTTATTGTGTGTTTGTGACATCCACAGGTGACCTATAAGAATAGTACCAAGCAGCCGGTTTACAGCGACGAATCTCTTCTGACCAGAACCGACATCCAGCACGCCACAGAGGTCTCAAAGCTGGCCAGCCAGGTAACGCACACACAACCTTCCCAGCATGCACCGGGAGCCATTTAGCAGGTCGACCTAAGAAAATAATCTGACGTGGTTTCGATGATGTTTTCCGCCCTCGGCTGCAGGTGAAGTACAAGGAGAGCTTCGACAGACAGTTAAGGGGACAAAAGCCTCGGTACAACCCGCTGGAGTGTGTCTCCTTCAAACAGACGCAGGCTGCTGCTGCTCTGGCCAGTCAAGTGAGTGAATCATGGTCACGTGATCTGTCACACAGGTTGGAGGTGATGATGCGCTTTCTTAAAGTGTTTTTGTGACCATAGGTTCTGCCCAGTCTGCCTGGGTGAGTGTGGGACAAAGGAAAGCTCTTCATGGATGTGTGTGTGCGGGAGAGTTTAGTGTGTAAACTGATGTGTTTGAGGGAAAGCAACTCAAAGTAGGAGCCTGTCCTCCAGTAGTTTACTGTCTGCTGGGCTTCGTGACACCAAAGTTTGTGGAATATCACTGGAGGTGATGGGCGCCTGGGTGGCTTAGTGGTAAAAGCCGGCGACCACATACACACGCCGCGTTGCGGTGCAGGCGGCGCGGGTTCGCGTCCCGGCCCATCGCCGATTTGCCCGCGTGTCTTCCCCTGTATCTTTCCCCCATTTCCTGTCTCTCCACTGTCAGGAAAAGCCGCTGTGGCCAAAAATCGCAAAAAAACCCACAAAAAAACTGGAGGTGATGTTCACATGTGGTGGTTCAGATGGTGACGCAGGAGTCTGGTTTCCCTTTGAGTTCAGCTTCATCCCACTCAGTGTGACAAAAATAATACTGCAGTACTGCAGTTGAATTTTACTGTAGCACCCTTTTATCCATCCATCCATCCATCCATCCATCCTGGGGGTGGGGGGGGAGTAACACCTGTACAGGTCGCCAGCCTGCTTAACCCCCCACTGTCTGACATGTCTTTGGACTGTGGGAGGAAACCGGAGTACCTGGAGAAACCCCACACAGACACGGGAGAACATGGGGGAATCGAACCCAGGACCTTCCTGCTGTGAGACGGTGCTAACCACCGTGCTGCCCCTTCATGACAAATGTTCCTCAGAATAATTTGATTCATTTCACCTGGAGACATTTTAGTTTTTCTTTTAGCTGCTGAGATAAATGAGAAACTGTGTGTGTGTGTGTGTGTGTGTGTGTGTGTGTGTGTGTGTGTGTGTGTCATTCTCTTTGACACACACACTTGAAAAATTCAGTCTGTTGTGTGGGCATAACCATAGCAACCTTTCTCAGGCAAATGGAGGATTGTGGGATGAAAGCTGGAGAAGTTGAAGAGGTTACACACACACACACACATGCTGGTCTTTCTGCAGTTGCAGGGACACTCTCTGATGTGTGTGTTCCCTGTTCTCTCACCCTGAACGTAATCAGCACTGTTAAATATTAAACACACTAACATGAAACCTAAAACTGCACCCGAGCTTCAGGCCGCCCTCTGGAGGTCAGGTGTCGTTACAAAGTCAGCGTAATGATGATTTCATGCAAACACAAACACACAATAACAGCTGAGCAGTGAGAAGAAGCTCCACACGCGCACACGTACATGCGAACACACTCACGCACACAGAAGCAGCTTTTTCAGTCCACTCGCCGCCCACACCGCCGCAGGAAACAGCCTCCCCACTTCACCGCGTTGCATAACAGCTTGTTGTGCTGAACGCTGCCCGGTGTTCAGGAATGCTGCGTTCACTCAGTGCTGCTTTTTTAGAAAAGCCTCTCTTTGAGACTCTCAGCATCATGGTGCACAGGCGGGGCTCTGAATTGAGGGTTTTAGTGGGAGAGGTTGGCTGAAAGGGGCTCAAACTGGAACCGATTCTGGCATCACAACTGAAGAAAGCATCAAAGGAAAGCGCGACGTGTGGAACTCAAAATGGGGAATTTCATTTTTAACACTTTTAGCACCGAGACGCTCCTGCAGGCTGTGGGCTCGTGTGACCCTGAGATTTGGGTTTAGTGTTCGCGTCATCTCTGTGATTAACTGAGGCCAGAAAGTCTTAATTTGGCAGAGAGGGAGAGACCATTACAGTGTCTGACTGAGAGAGACATTCATGTCTGTAAAAGCCAAAGAAAGCGTCTGCTAGTCTTCCATAAATTCTGATTCCTTTTAACCTTTAACCAGGAAACTTCATCACCAGCACAACACACTGAATCACTGATGCTGGCTTAGTTTTGGATACCAGGGATCTGAGGATTTCTGCCAAAGTTTGTTCCTATTTTCCACAACAACACTTTTAAGAGTTTTTCCCACACACGGACTGAACCTGGGCAGGTGCAATACTGTGCAAGAGTCTAGAAAAATGGAAAATAGGTGCAGTGATTTAATGAAACAACTGTAAACATACATGGAAACACAGTAATAAAAGGCTTAAACAGAGTTTGGACCCTCCTTGGTGTGACCTCCTTTATCTCTCTGAGGCAGCTTCCTTGCAGTTCTCCAGGCTTCCTGAATTCAAAGCTCCTCTGTGGATGTTTCTGCCTTTAGATGATCCCACACTGCTTCAGTAATGTTGAGGTCCGGGTTCAGTCCATGACCTTGTTTAGAAGTGAGTATACTGGGACACAAGGATGGAATGAGTCGTTATCAGCTAATGACCAACACACAGGTGCAGATACCTGCTCTGAGTAACACCCGAATAAAACACTCGAATTTCAGTCACCACAACTGCAGCGAAGTGAACTCAACAAGTTCAGTTCAGAGAGTCCAACTTTAACTTAGAATCATCTTCCACACATTATGGAAACATTATAATGAAGGAGGAACCTATTTATAGAAGCAGGTTGTAAACACATTTATTCGGATATTTTGACATGAGAGCCTGTGGGGGACTGACTCACTTTTAGCGCCTCAGGTGGACATTAGAGGAACTGCACTCTGACCTCAGACCTGCCTGTTGCCTCTTTAGAGTAGAGGGTCAGTACTTAGTTAATTATCGTACCTGCCAGCAGGGAGACAAATGTCTCACCCCTGCAAATTTAAGTAAACAAAGCAGATCTTAGACAGATGAGTTTCATCCAAATGATTAATGGGGTCAAATGATTCTTTGTTTTGTGCTGACAAATCTGAAAAAGAATGACATATTCCTTGGAAATCGTTTTAAAATCCCAGGAAATCCTTCAACCCTGCTGAGCACTCCTCTCCTGTCCTCCAGGTGAAGTACAAAACCAACCAGAACCACAAAGCAGAAGGTTCCTCAGACCTGCCGAACCTCCTCCAGCTCGAGCACGCCCTGCACGCCAGCAAGCTTCAGAGTAATGTAAGCAGCATGTTGGACAATGAAAGCAGGTGTATTGAGCAGGTTTATGTATTCACCTGCTTAACAAGTGGCATTCATGATGATCTATATTACAGCTTCAGAGAAAACAAGAGTATAAGTGTTATGAAGCACTAACTTGTAGCCTTCAAAATAAAAGTCTCTGCAATGCCCCCATTGATTTTGCAGGAGTCAATGAAGTTCACAGTTTGAACCAATAACAGACGCACTTTAATATCTGCAGCATTCATTAAAGGACGAGTTCAGAATTATTTAGCTGCATTTGAAAGATGATGAACTTCTGCTTCGACTGTATGCGCCGTGCATCCTGCTTCAGTTTTAGTTTCCTGTGTGAGGACATTGTTGTATAATCGTGTGTGTGTGTGTGTGTGTGTGTGTGTTTGTGTGTGTGACGTCATCAGGTAGAGTATAAGAAGAAGTACGAGCAAACGAAGGCTCAGTACCACATAGGTCTGGACACGGCTGAACAGCGCCACCACAAGGAGAACGCAGTGCTGCACAGCCAGGTGACACACACACACACACACACACACACACACACACACACACACACACACACACACACACACACACACACAGGCTTGTCTGATGGGTTTGTTGTCTGCAGGTGAAGTACAGAGAGGACTATGAGAGGAACAAAGGTCGCTCTCTGATGGAGTTTGGAGACACTCACATCTACAAAGTGTCCAAAGAAGCCCAGAAGATGCAGAGCGAGGTAAAACCTCTGAGGTGGACTCTGCAGGTCTTTAGCCTCAGTCACAGGTTTCACTCAGTTTTGGATGAAGATAAAATCCTGCTGCGCTGGCACGTTTTCAGTCTTTGCTTTTAATTATTAAGCTTTTAAAGTGACATGTATTAAATAATGCAGTTCGATATTCTGTCCCACAGACTGGAGTGAACTGCAGGGAAAACACCGAAATTAGAAGTTTGCACAGAATCATATTTTCACTGTCTGTTATTTACTTTTGGACTCTGATTTCATTTAACAGGAGAACAAACACACATTTCTATTTTTTTATTTTTTGGTGGTTGAAAAATGACTTTTTTCCTCCCAGAGAACACAAACCCAGTTATTTCATACCTACGATGATCTTTGCTGCAGCTCTGCACAGAAGAGTCAAATACAGTCTGAGTGACAGATAACATGCCTGCTATGAGCCGCAGCTTGCATGAAAATCAGTTCTACTAAACTAAAAGCCTCCAAATCCAAATTAAACTTCCTGCTGCAGCCATTTAATCATACAAAGACTCCAGAAGGGCCTTAAATCACAGAAAACCATCACTGAGACTCCTGAGTGTGGAGAAAGTGTTTGGCAGTTAGAATCCGATGGCCCATCCAACCAGAACAGAATCCCAGTGATGATAAGAATCAGGGTGGGACCCCCCCTCATTAAGATGGAGGGTGGGATGGGGCACTGAGTGATTTGGGTGGGGTGGAGATGGCAGGAGGTGGGCTGGAAGCTGATTGGCTTGAAGAAGGTGGCAGAAAGATGATTGGACGAGAGTCTGTGAATGCCACAGGCTCCAACCATAATCAGGCTCTGTGACATCCATCCATTTTCTTCTACCGGGTCATGGAGGCAGCAGCCAAAGCAGAGAATCCCAGACCTGCTCCAGGGGGACCCCGAGGCGTTCCCAGGCCAGCTGAGAGATATGATCTCTCCAGCTTCTCTCCTCCTCCCGTAGGACACCTCACCTAGGAGGCATCCCAGTCAGTCGCCCAAACCACCTCAACTGGCCCCTTTTATGTGGAGGAGCAGCGGCTCTACTCTGAGCCCCTCCACAGTAGCTGCACTGTCAGTTTATTATAATAAAGCATGGACAGGTGAGCAGAGGGAATTTTTATCATCAGTGATTCCCAGTTAAAAGAGTCTCAGGAGTGATTTAGTGAAACAGAGACCAGCATGATTGAACTCTGCGTAGCTTCATATTCCTCCCCCCCCCAGGCTCTTTGTGCCACCTGCTGAGGATCTGTGCCCCACAGTTTGGACCATTAGGCTGATTCCAAATCAGCTCTACAGAGTTTCCCTCTGATGGAGAAACCAGTGAAACTCAGACACGATGAAGGACCTTTGTGGGGTCCAGTATTCTGGATCGTACGAGCGTTATCGTGCAGCTTTAAAACACATCTGTTTAAAACACAAACGGGAATGAGTCTCACCGTCGTCTCATTGTGCTGCGTGTCTCAGAAGGAGTATCGGAGGGACTACGAGGAGCAGATGAAGGGCAGAGCCTTGTTGGACGTTGACCAGACTCCTGGATACCTGACAGCCCGCCGTGCTGGCAGCCTGCTGAGCGAGGTAACGCCCCCTCAGAGGGATGAGCCGTTTAAAGAGGCCTCCTCAAGCTGTGCTCCAACTTTGGAAGCACAAATAATCCTCGGCATTAATTCCCAACCTGTTCTGGCTCGTGATGCACCGATTTGCCCAGAGAAAAAAAGTATTTTTAACCTAATTTTAAAGGCAGGAAGATGTGAAATGAAGTTCTTCACAAGGAAAAATAAATAAAAACTCAGATGTAAAAATAAACTTTTGGCCTCCTCCCAGAACTTCCTTTAATCCAGTTACATTCAATTTTATTTATATAGCGCCAAATCACGACAAATAGTCGCCTCAAGGCGCTTTGTATTGTGGGTAAAGACCCTACAATAATACAGAGAAATCAGGCAGTGGATTAAAATCAGACATTTATTTTTATCATTTTTAGTTTCTTTCCTCACACTTTGTATTCAGACAAATTTACCTGTTTTTGTTTGTTTGTTTGTTTGTTTGCACCAATACTCATGCCTTGTAGAAAGAGTACAAGAAGGACCTGGAGCAGGAAGTGAAGGGGCGGGGCTTATCTGGTGTCGGTCTTGAGGAGACACCTGAGCTGCTGAGGGTTAGAAAAGCCAATCAGATACTGAACCAGGTAAAAAAACGCACACATTTCTGAAAGGTGTAAACGGCCTGATGTGAAGTGGAGTCTTTGTGGTGTTTGTGCGTCCACAGAAGGAGTACCGCAAAGATTTGGAGAGGGAGATTGTGGGTAAAGGTATGGAGCTGAGTGCTGATGTCCTGGAGATACAAAGAGCCAAGAGAGCCTCAGAGATCCAGAGCCAGGTATGGGAGATATTTCTTGGTCATTATAGCCAAACAGAAGCAGCAGTGACGGCAGCTGCGGCCGGCACACGCTACCAACGATGTTTGTCTTCATTTGATGCAGAAGTCGTACAAGCAGACGGAGCAGCTCAGAGAAAACTCTTACGGCACAGTTACAGACACCCCTGAGCTGCTGCACGCCTCCTACCTCAGAGACGTCTACAGCCAGGTCAGTGTGATTAAAAAATACTTTCAATGACACGAGAAGTTCGTTCCTGCACTGTAAACGTCTCTGTGGCTGCAGAAGAAGTACAGAGACGAGGCGGAGCGGCTGAAGGGACGCTACAGCGTGGTTTCAGAGACCCCGGAGATGCAGCGGGTCAGAGCCAACCAGAGACACATCAGCTCTGTGAGTCTTCCTGTGCAGTCAGCGATCAGAGGCAGTAATATTCACTTCAGCTGTTGTTGAAGCAGCTCTTTGTCGCCCCCTAGCTGCGTTACTGCTGGGACTCGAAGCTGATGAGACACCTGACGTCATCGGTCACGGAGACGCCAGAGATCGTCCTCGCCAGAGAGAACGCCAAGAAGATCAGCGACGTACGTTTACAGTCAGGATCAGAAAACTGATTTAATCGTGCTTCACAAAAAGGCTGTTTTTGATTAGAATTAAATTTGTAGTGATGAAGTGGAGTTAAAAGACTGAAAACAAACTTGGCTTCAAAGAGAGTGCTGATGTGACAGCTGATCATTAAATACTTATAATAACGAAGTATTAAGATATTTAAATTAATAAAATTCTGACAGGCTCTTTTTGTTGTTCCTCCTAATGTTTGTGAGTTTTGGAAGGCCGTGCTGATTGGATGTGTTCATGAGCCGTGAGCGGCTTTTAAAATGTTTTTAATATCATACATCTCTTTTCTAAAATGAATTTAAAGCTCAGAGAAACTTTCCCTCCAAAGCTGTAAAAACAGCACTCTGCTGTCAGGCACAGATTCAGTGACCAACAAGCAGCAGGTGACTCACCTCCGCCTCTCCTCAGGTCCAGTACAGGGAGGAGGTGGGCCGCGGCACCGCCGTCACGGACACGCCTGAGATGGAGCGAGTCCGACGCAACCAGGAGAACATCAGCTCAGTGAGTGACAGCGAGAACAGGGCAGCAGGCAGCTTCCGTTCATGTGGTCGGCTAATTAAACAGTCGACCGTGCAGAACAATCTTACATTCAGACACACACACACACACACACACACACACACTTTACCTGCTCAAAGCGAACTCTCACTGCAGCTGATGATGAACTCTCACTGCAGCTGATGATGAACTCTCACTGCAGCTGATGATGAACTCTCACTGCAGCTGATGATGAACTCTCACTGCAGCTGATGATGAACTCTC